>CM040624.1:26668683-26767081 GCA_022817965.1 Solanum lycopersicoides
ACATTTAGCAATTTAGACCAATAGCATGTTCACAAATGAAAGTAACAACATATAAGATCATCAACATGTAATGTCATCATATTATAGCATATACACTATAAAAACACAACAACAACCTCCTAAGTATCCCTCGAGGCAAACTAGTGCAAGACATAGGTAGAGTCTCATACCCCTACCTAGGCTAAGTTAAACCTCTCAAGTTACCCTAGTTAGTGTATAGTCCATTACTTCATTTTACATTCGGGAACACTTCCTAACCAACATAGACCACAAGAGCTAGTGTGGAATCCGTGTTTGTAAAACGTTACACCGATGGAAGGCGGTCTATCGGCCAAAGTAGTACAAACATGAACATAGCATCTAGATTGATTAACTAGCTAGTATTCCTATGGTGAACATACTTTATCGAGCTTGGGGGATGTCATGGAAACATCACTCTATGCCCTTTTTGGACTATGAGGCTATCCACACCGTGAGAGCCATGGTGAACCCTACGATCCCTCCTTGGGAAGGCGTCACCCCTAACCTACAAGTTCAGTCGGCGCTAAGCTAGAGTCCGTTTTGAAATGTCTTTAATACCTTTATTAAATAATAGCTTAGCTTAAGTCATAGGGTCTATCCCTTATATAATCATAATTATCATAGCTCAATAGGAATTACGATGATTCTCCTTTCATTACAATTCATACATGTGAGATTAGCATAAGATCATCATCATGTCATAATAAGGCACATAGGTACTTCATAACCAACCTTATATCATTTCATCTTAAACATAATCTCACAATCACATAGTCAAACATTTAAATTCATCATCATACCAACACCTACTTAGGCTAACACAAGTCATTCTTCAATTGAACTACATCATCAATCACAAGCTATCATAACTGAAGTAAAGGTTACGATCATAAAGACTTACTCAATATCCTATAATATCCATCTTCGTGGATTATAATCAACAACCAATTACATCCAACAATAGGTGTAGTAACATTAATCAATAGTAATTAACACAAGAACTAGGTCAATTGCATCGTCACTATCCAATTAACATCATTTCATAAACTAGGGTTAGGGAATATGGTTCATCATGAATTCTTCAAGAAATAGAACCAATCCCAACAATACATTACACTAGGCAGTCCATGAATGAATTAGAATAGATAAACAAGTCTATTGATGAACTCATACTTCAATTCCCACAATTTACATTCAAGACAAATGATTTGGAAATTGGGGAAAGAACATAATCAACATGAAAATTAATCAATTAACATCAAATCTCCATCAATATATACCTAATTAGTCATAAGTAATCACATTTAATCAAGATCAATCGTCAATTTGAAGTTTAGAAGAAAACCATTAGAATAGAGAAAACCCTTGGAAATTAGGCTTTTAGAAATTAACTTTTGAGGACCTTGGGAAAAAAACCCAACAGTGAAAACCCATACCTGAATGAATATTAATTCACAAAATTCAAGTGAGAACTTTTTGGTTTTTATTTGGTATTTTATTTGTATGAGTAAATGTGAGGGAAAACTGATTGGAAATCAATATATAGACCTCCCATACAATACCCAAAAGACCCTCACTTAAGTTGACCCTTTAATGAATCAAACTAGAATTCCAAATTTCTGATTTTCGTCGGGAATAAGTCCGCGACGCGAAGCGGTTTCCGCATGATTTTCGAATTTAATTTTTGAGACAGATAGTCCGCTACCTTCCCGCGACGCGAACTTGAGATTTGACCAAAAGCCATCCAAGTCCGCGACGCGGACTCACTTTCTCTATGTGTATTTTGGCTGCTGCCTTGGCAGCTTGCCAAGCCAAGTTTGGGTCCATATTGGGGTTCAAACATGGACGTTTTAACTCTATATACTAGGTTTTACCTATTTAAACTCATTTTACAAGTTTTAGACTCATACGATGCCTCTATACCTTCCCGAAACCTAAGGACGTTCCACTAGTTAAATTAGACTAGTTTCTGGACGTCATGGACATTTCTTTATGTCTTGACTCCAGAACTTCCTAAATGGTTTATATAATATTATTTCAGGCTTTAAGACAGTGTTACTTATCTTATATCAACAGTTGAGGCTCTAGATAAGGTCTAGAAGTTTGGAGTGTTACATTATCCCCACCTTAGGAACATTCGTCCCCGAATGACACAAAAATCTTTTGGAAGGAAGAGATAGACTCAAGACTAGCAACCCAACCAACAACATAAACATTAACATGAGTTACAACTCAAGAATTTAAACAACTACATTCAACACATAACATGGCATTTACACATATGACTCAAAGCATCAATTTTCACACATAAGGCTCAAAGTCACAACTTGAGGAACTTCCTTCTCACAACAACAACATGAGCTCAACATATCTTCAAAGAGTCAATTATGCCAAAGTTCCTTTATCAACATATCAACATGATCAATATCACTTCATGAAAGCAACACTATACCAAATACACAAAATAGTGCAATTCAAGCAAAAAAACATTTTATATAAAACTTCCTTTTAGAAAAACATTTACCATGCATATACACATCTTTGCAAAACAATCCAAATTCAATTTATTCATTATTTTCAATATTATTAGGAACATCCAACCTTAATTAGCAAAGATATGAGTATAACGGGACTTCATGTCTGCCTTGCCTCTCATGTGTCTCTCTCAACTAAGTGGTTTCTCCATAACACTATTACGGAGGCCACCTCTTTGTTCCTCAACCTCTTCACTTAACGATAAAGGATTTGAACCAGAACCTCCTCATAGGAGAGGTTATCCAAGACCTTCAATACGAAGAATGATTCGGGATTACCAATGCACTTCTAAGCATGGATACATGGAAAACCAAATTAACCGAAGATAGTCCACTAGAAATCTCAACTCGTATGCAACCTTGCGAACCATTTGCAAAATTTCATAAGGACCCACATACGAGGACTTAACTTCCCCTTCTTGCCAAATCTCACCACCCCTTTCATGGGTGAAAATTTCAAATATACTTTATCACCTTCTTTGAATTCTAATTATCTTCTCCTGTTGTCGGCATAAGACTTTTGGACTATGGGCTGTTTGCAAACAAGTTCTTATTAGGTGAACTTTTATAACCCCCAAAATGAACTAAGGTGAACTAGAGCCTCATGTTGTTTCTTGAGTTAATTTTAAGATTAATGGAGTTAGTTTGGTGTCCTTAGGCAGTGTGCAAAGTTTGGTTAAGTTTGTAGTTCAATCGACCAAAAACGTCCATGACGTACGGATGGTATGCCTTAGAATGTACTTGTATGTCTTGGTGAGTTTGGATGAGTTTTATGTGTTCGTTTTACTTGAAACATGCGTCGGATGTTCCTTAGACCTAGACGACTTAGTGTGTAGGGGTTTGACGTCCGGGCACAACCCCACCTAGGACCCACAAGGGGCCCTAGATGAAGGTCCCAAGACTTGGGCAAAGTCTGCCCATCAGGGGCTCACGACGACCATGGCGACGGTCCGTTGCACTCAGGACGGTCCGTCGATCCAGGGCGTCGCGAGTGACAGAGAGTGGAAACTTGGACAGGCTCCAGTAGGAGCCAAGTGTTCCTCGACGGTACCCCATGACGGTCCGTGGTGAACGTGATGGTCCGTCGAGGAGTCTCGTCGACGAGGCCTGCCAGTGCACGACTTAAGGCTGCCAACTTGGGGTGTTTTATGTAAATACACCCCAAGTCTTATAAGACCCTAGGTGTATAATTTTGGTATTTTTAGGTTATATTAAATTAGTTTTAAACCCTAGACCTAGACAAGACCCCCTCACTTCAACATTCAAACTCTCTCTCTAAAAAGAAAACTCTCTCAAAGTCACCATTGAAGCCAAGGCTCAAGGAGGGAAAGGAAGGCTGCTTTGGGCTTGTTCCTTCATCAAATTCGTGGGTTTCTTTCTCCTAAAGTTATGGTATCCATTCTTGAATACCTTTCCATTCAAGAAGCCAACTTCCAAAAATGGTTTTCAAAAAGGGGTTTTAAACTCAACTTCTTCTAAACTTTGATTCTATTATGGGTCTTCTTGTAACTAAGTTCTAATGGTTTAAATGTATTTATCTTGGTTTGAATAGATGATTTTGATGTTAAAACTCCATGAAACTCTTGATTATGCATACTTCAATTTTTGACTTGAAAATGGGTTATGTGAGCATGATTTGAGTAGGGTATGAACTTGGGTCTTCTTGTATTTGTCGTGTTGGTGTAGCTACTGCCCTAAAGGCCTTAATATGGTGAAATATTGATAAATTGCTTATGGGTAATGATGGTTTGATTTGTTGATGAGTTGCTCTCATTGTATAATTCTTATTATGAATTGCTATTTGAGTGGTATGGTCCACCTTATGGGTGGCGGTGCTAATTGATGAAATTGATGTTACTTAGTATGGTTTGAGTATGTGATATTGAAGGTCTAATATGTTAAATGAAGATATATATTGGAAATGGGTCTTGTGTTGTGTTTGGTGTAGCTTGAATTGGATGTTTGACCTAGTTTATGTCTAAATGAAGTATATGATTATGAGAAGTATGTAGAGTGTGTAGCTTGATGAATCAAGGTTAAAGTATGAGTAGAAATTGATGATAATGAAATGATGCTTATATGCAAGGTGTGCACATGTACACACACACTCTTTTAAGATTTGTATTATGTCAAGTTGAGCAAAAAGGGGAATCTTGAGGTGGACACACTTCGTGAGTTGAGATGTAGTGTCTAGTAACAACCTCTCCATTTCCTAGTGAGCTTTCTAAGATAGACTATTATGTTGAGAAATCCATGTGGAGTTATGCCTAGCACCGAGAGGATATGAAGGGGAGGTGGATTGCACTTCGTTAGTTGAGATGTTGTAATCCAAAGTACCTCTTGAGATGAGTACTCCTCGTTAGTAGAGAGTGAGTTACTTAGTAACAATCTCCTTATCCCTTAACTATGTGCCCGCATAGGTGTAGCTATTGGAAAAGCCATGTAAACGCTAAGAAGCATGACCTTACACTAGGCAAGTAAGGATCCCTCCTCCGATAGGGGTTAATATCGGGATTCCATGTCTAGCTCTCATGGTCTTTGTCGGTTAAGCTAACTCCCACAAAAGAATTGATTTGAAACTAATTATCTTGTGTATTGTTGAAATTGTGTATGTATGTCGTGAAGTGCTCAATCCACATTAGTTACCGAGTAGGAGCATTGAGTGGGAGTAGTAGTATGGGATGCTATTCTCACATTGCACTTGGTGTGACCTATACCTACTATGGGAGAAGAGTACCTTCATGAAATCCGTGTGAATGAGTACTATGGTGTAGTGTTATGGAGGATTATTGTGGAGTACTTGAGTAAATGGAATCCATTAGGAGTACTAAGTGGGAGTGGTAGTATGGGATGCTACTCTCACATTGCACTTGGTATGACCTATATTTCCATGAGTGTTTTGCATATGTTAGCCAAGGGCGTGGATTTGATTTCTAACGAAGTAAGCCTAAGATTTGGTAGTTTTAAGGGTCGCTTTGGTGTGCTTTGAAGGGAGGTGTAATGAGAGTCCCTTCTTGGCTCACCTTAGGGAGTCTTAGGATAACCTTGGGTTAGGGCAACTTCAAAGGAAAAGGGTTCATATGACTTGGACCGTGCCATTCACTGTAAGGTCTTCATTGTAAGAATTCAAAATGTTCACTATGATGCTTTATTCAATTTTATTGCAAGTTTAGCAAAGTTAATTGAAATTTTCCTTTTGTTTACTTTAAGTTTGGTAAGATAGCCATAAAGTGTTAATTGTTGATTCTTATGTGGGTTTGCTTCTAGATTCATGAAGGTTATATTTGAATTGCATAAAAAGTTATCTTTACTAAAATGTCCCTTTTTGCATGTTTTTGCATATGCCATACTTAGTACATTGTTGTACTAACCCCATACTTTTTATACCTTATGAGTATAGGTTGGAAGCCCTTTTGGGAGGATCGGAGTCGAAGCTTGGGAACTTTATCTCTCAAGAATTTGGTATGTCCTCATATATTCGAGGACATAGTTTTATGTTTCTTAGTTTCTTTATTAATACTTAAAAATGTATTTACTTTTATCGTAAAGGGCCGTGTCCCTAAGATTCCAAGTTGTGTCTTTAAGTTGGCTTGTGACGATAAGATTTCTTAGTATTTATGAAAAGACTCCTTTTATTATTATTATCGTGAAAAGTTTTAAATTCCGCACTACTTTTCATGCTTTATGTTATGAATGCTAGTTAGAGGGCTTGTACGAGACCCCAAAGGGGTCAAGTACGCCCGGTCATGATTCGAAGGTTTTCCCTAACTTCTAGGGGGTGCTTTCGGGTCGTGACAAGACTTGGTATCAGAGCATAAGGTTTTGGGAAATAGTTTAAGGTCTGAAAGTCTCACAAGCCACATCTAGTAGTATCTTGGTCATTGGTGTGAGTCGCGACACATCCATGGACAAGAGGCTATAGGATGCTAGAAGTTTCACTTTCTTCTCTATTCTAGTATCGTGCCTTAGAGTTGAGTATATAAGGTGTCTATTCTCAACCTCTTCTTTTGTGTTTTTAGGACATGAATACGAGGAGATCGACCGCTAGAAGGGAGGAGGGAGGTGTACCAAATGAGAGAGTCCTTCCCCATGTTGACCAAGTTCCTATTGTTGGCTTAGGGGAGGAAAATGAGGAGGTTCCTCTTCAAGAACCTCAAGTGCCTCCGGAACCTCAAGGACCTCAAGTGCCTCCTATGCCTCAAGCTCCTTTTGTTGAGGGTGATATGACTAATGCGGAGTTGAGGGCTGCCCTAATGAACTTGACCCAACTCATGACGGCTCAAGCTCAAGTTGTCAACAATCACTTTGTGGGCCAAGCTAACCTAGGAGATAGGCCCCAACCAAATGCTAGTACTCCCGCTTCTAGGATTCGGGATTTTATGAGGATGAACCCTCCTACTTTTCATGGCACTAAGGTGGATGAAGATCCACAAGGCTTCATAGATGAGGTTTTCAAGGTGGTAGATGCTATGGGTGTGACCCCTAGGGAGAAAGCGGAATTGGCCGCTTACCAACTTAAGGATGTTGCTCAAGTGTGGTATGAGCAATGGAGGGGTGAGAGACCCTTAGAAAGAGGACCGGTTGATTGGGAGGAATTCAAAGAGGCTTTCCTAGATAGATTCTTTCCTTTAGAGTGGAGGGAGAAGAAGATGGTTGAATTCATGAACCTCCGTCAAGGGGGAATGAGTGTGCAAGAGTACTCTCTCAAATTCACCCAACTCTCTAAGTATGCCCCAAACATGGTAGCCAACCCTAGGGCTAGGATGAACAAGTTTGTGATGGGCGTGTCTAGCTTGGTGGAAAAAGAGTGTCGTACGGCTATGCTTCTTAATGACATGGATATCTCTAGGCTCATGGTTTATGCGCAACAAATTGAGGAGTCCAAAATTAGGGAGATAAGGCAAGAGGGTAAGAGACCTAGGTCGGATGATTCTAGTCACCAAAGGCCTAAGAAGAGGTTTTATCCCCAAGATTCTTCTATGGGAAACAAGGATAGGGCTCCAAATCAATCTTCTCAAGGTGGTGGTCATTCCTATGAAAGGGCTAGGTGCCCTACTTGTGGCAAGCAACATGGGGGTAAGTGTCTTGCCGGAACGGATGGTTGTTTTGCATGTGGTAATAGAGGCCACAAGATGAGGGACTGCCCAAACCTTAAATCAAGGGGGAGAGATGTCAATCAAGCTTCCCTAGATCCTAATGCTCCCAAGAAGAACCCTTCCTATGGGATGGGGGCTAGAAAGGATAATTAATCCGGATTGATGGTTTTGGTAAGTCTCAACTCTTGGTTATTGTTGCTTTTGTGTTATGAAATGAGTATATATGGTTTTATAGTTCCTATGATCATGTCGTCTTGATGAATTGCTTAGAGAATGAATTTTTCAAAAAATTTGGTAAGATGGCAGTCAACTTCACTGTAAAAAATTTGGCATTTTGAAGAAAATTGTTTTGTCTTGAATTTTAGTTTCAATGTGTGTAAAGGCATTGTTTATGAGCATTTTTAACGTTGGAGAAGGTAGTTCCTCCATAAAAGAAGATTGAGGTTGAATTTTTGACTTTGTGAAAATTGGTGAAAGTTGCCTATGTTGCTAAGTGTTGAAAGTGTAAAATGATGTTCCTTGCTAGTGGATGCTTTGATTGTTAGTGTTTTGATCATGATCTAAGTGTATTATATTATGCTAAGTGAGTCCTTGTTGTTCTTAAAATTTAAGTGTCATTCGAGGACGAATGTTATTCCAAGTGGGGGAGAATATAACGCCCCAAAATGAACTAAGGCGAACTAGAGCCTCATGGTTGTTTCTTGAGTTAATTTTAAGTTAAACGGAGTTAGTTTGGTGTCCTTAGGCAGTGTGCAAAGTTTGGTTAAGTTTGGAGTTCAATCGACCAAAAACGTCCATGACGTTCGGATGGTATGACTTAGAATGTACTTGTATGTCTTGGTGAGTTTGGATGAGTTTTATGTGTTCGTTTTACTTGAAACATGCGTCGGATGTTCCTTAGACCTAGACGACTTAGTTTAGGGGTTTGACGTCCACGCACGACCCCACCTAGGACCCTCAAGGGGCCCTAGATGAAGGGCCCAAGACTTGGGCAAAGTCTGCCCATCAGTGGCTCACGACGACCATGGCGACGGTCCGTTGCACTCAGGACGGTCCGTCGATCCAGGGCGTCGCGAGTGACAGAGAGTGGAAACTTGGACAGGCTCCAGTTGGAGCCAAGTGTTCCTCGACGGGACCCCATGACGGTCCGTGGTGAACGTGACGGTCCGTCGAGGAGGTCTCGTCGACGAGGCCTGCCAGTGCACGACTTAAGGCTGCCAACTTGGGGTGTTTTATGTAAATACACCCCAAGTCTTATAAGACCCTAGGTGTATAATTTTGGTATTTTTTAGGTTATATTAAATTAGTTTTAAGCCCTAGACCTAGACAAGACCCCCTCACTTCAACATTCAAACTGTCTCTCTAAAAAGAAAACTCTCTCAAAGTCACCATTGAAGCCAAGGCTCAAGGAGGGAAAGGAGGGCTGCTTTGGGCTTGTTCCTCATCAAATTTGTGGGTTTCTTTCTCCTAAAGGTATGTTATCCATTCTTGAATACCTTTCCATTCAAGAAACCAACTTCCAAAATGGTTTTCAAAAAGGGGTTTTAAACTCAACTTCTTCTAAACTTTGATTTCTATTATGGGTCTTCTTGTAACTAATTTCTAATGGTTTAAATGTATTTATCTTGGTTTGAATAGATGATTTTGATGTTAAAACTCCATTAAACTCTTGTTTATGCATACTTCAATTTTTTACTTGAAAATGGCTTATGTGAGCATGATTTGAGTAGGGTATGAACTTGGGTCTTCTTGTATTTGTCGTGTTGGTGTAGCTACTGCCCTAAGGGCCTTAATATGGTGAAATACTGATAAATTGCTTATGGTTAATGATGGTTTGATTTGTTGATGAGTTGCTCTCATTGTATAATTCTTATTATGAATTGCTATTTGAGTGGTATGGTCCACCTTATGGGTGGCGGTGCTAATTGATGAACTTGATGTTACTTAGTATGGTTTGAGTATGTGATCTTGAAGGTATAATATGTGAAATGAAGATATATTGGAAATGGGTCTTGTGTTGTGTTTGATGTAGCTTGAATTTCATGTTTGACCTAGTTTATGTCTAAATGAAGTATATGATTATGAGAAGTATGTAGAGTGTGTAGCTTGATGAATCAAGGTTAAAGTATGAGTAGAACTTGATGATAATGAAATGATGCTTATATGCAAGGTGTGCACATGTACACACACACTCTTTTAAGATTTGTATTATGTCAAGTTGAGCAAAAAGGGGAATCTTGAGGTGGACACACTTCGTGAGTTGAGATGTAGTGTCTAGTAACAACCTCTCCATTTCCTAGTGAGCTTTCTAAGATAGACTATTATGTTGATAAATCCGTGTGGAGTTATGCCTAGCACCGAGAGGATATGAAGGGGAGGTGGATTGCAATTCGTTAGTTGAGATGTTGTAATCCAAAGTACCTCTTGAGATGAGTACTCCTCGTTAGTAGAGAGTGAGTTACTTAGTAACAATCTCCTTATACCTTAACTATGTGCCCGCATAGGTGTAGCTATTGGAAAAGCCATGTAAACGCTAAGAAGCATGACCTTACACAAGGCAAGTAAGGATCCATCATCCGATAGGGGTTAATATCGGGATTCCATGTCTAGCTCTCATGGTCTTTGTCGGTTAAGCTAACTCCCACAAAAGAATTGATTTGAAACTAATTATCTTGTGTATTGTTGAAATTGTGTATGTATGTCGTGAAGTGCTTAATCCACATTAGTTACCGAGTAGGAGCATTGAGTGGGAGTAGTAGTATGGGATGCTATTCTCACATTGCACTTGGTGTGACCTATACCTACTATGGGAGAAGAGTACCTTCATGAAATCCGTGTGAATGAGTACTATGGTGTAGTGTTATGGAGGATTATTGTGGAATACTTGAGTAAATGGAATCCATTAGGAGTACTAAGTGGGAGTGGTAGTATGGGATGCTACTCTCACATTGCACTTGGTATGACCTATATTTCCATGAGTGTTTTGCATATGTTAGCCAAGGGCGTGGAATTGATTTCTAACGAAGTAAGCCTAAGATTTGGTAGTTTTAAGGGTCACTTTGGTGTGCTTTGAAGGGAGGTGTAATGAGAGTCCCTTCTTGGCTCACCTTAGGGAGTCTTAGGATAACCTTGGGTTAGGGCAACTTTAAAGGAAAAGGGTTCATATGACTTGGACCGTGCCATTCACTGTAAGGTCTTCATTGTAAGAATTCAAAATGTTCACTATGATGCTTTATTCAATTTTATTGCAAGTTTAGCAAAGTTAATTGAAATGTTCCTTTTGTTTACATTAAGTTTGGTAAGATAGCCATAAAGTGTTAATTGTTGATTCTTATGTGGGTTTGCTTCTAGATTCATGAAGGTTATATTTGAATTGCATAAAAAGCTATCTTTACTTAAATGTCCCTTTTTGCATGTTTTTGCATATGCCATACTTAGTACATTGTTGTACTAACCCCATACTTTTTATACCTTATGAGTATAGGTTGGAAGCCCTTTTGGGAGGATCGGAGTCGAAGCTTGGGAACTTTATCTCTCAAGAATTTGGTATGTCCTCATATATTCGAGGACATAGTTTTATGTTTGTTAGTTTCTTTATTAATACTTAAAAATGTATTTACTTTTATCGTAAAGGGCCGTGTCCCTAAGATTTCAAGTTGTGTCTTTAAGTTGGCTTGTAACGATAAGATTTCTTAGTATTTATGAAAAGACTCCTTTTATTATTATTATCGTGAAAAGTTTTAAATTCCGCACTACTTTTCATGCTTTATGTTATGAATGCTAGTTAGAGGGCTTGTACGAGACCCCAAAGGGGTCAAGTACGCCCGGTCATGATTCGAAGGTTTTCCCTAACTTCTAGGGGGTGCTTTCGGGTCGTGACAGTCAAGTTGCCGATCACTTGTGAAATGGATGAGCATGTATTGGCCGCTTCTCATGACTTGATTCCATGGTTCACCGATTTTGCGAATTTTTTGTCTAGTGATATCGTCCCATCCGACTTGTCCTTTGATCAAAGGAAAAAGTTCATGCATGATGATAAAAAGTTCTTTTGTGATGAGCCATATTTATATAGGAGTTTTGCCGATGAGCTTATTCGTCGTTGTGTGCCGGAAATTGAGATGCTTAGTGTTTTGGAGGCATGCCATTCCTCACCTGTGGGTGAGCATCATAGTGGTGTCCGGACTTCCCATAAGATCTTGCAACGTGGATACTATTGGCCAACCATCAACCAAGATGCTCATGAGTTCGCCAAGGCATGTGATAGGTGCCAAAGAGATGGAGGTGTTTCTACAAGGCAAGAGCTTCCTTTAAATCTCATTCTTGTAATTAAGTTATTTGATGTATGGGGTACTGAATTTATGGGCCCTTTTGTGAGTTCTCATGGGATGAAGTACATTCTTGTGGCGGATGATTATGTGTCAAAGTGGATGGAAGCCATAGCACTTGCAAACAATGAAGGGAAGAGTGTCACCGCGTTATTGAAAAAGAACATATTTTCCAGATTTGGCACCCCAAGGGCCATTATTAGTGATGGGGGATCCCACTTTTGCAACAAGTTGTTCAAAGGTTTATTGGAGAAATTTTGGGGTTCGCCACAATGTAGCCATTCCCTATCATCCACAGACTAGTGGGCAAGTCAAGGTGTGAAACAGTGAAATCAAGCAAATTCTGGCGAAAATGTTGAATGCTAGTAGAACGGATTGGTCAAGGAGGCTTGATGATGCTCTTTGGGCCTACCGGACAGCATACAAGACTCCCATAGGTATTTCTCCTTACCAACGTGTATATGGGAAAGCTTGTAATTTACCGGTTGAGTTAGAGCACAAGGCCATGTGGGCGATGAAGAAACTGAAGATCGATTGGAATGAAGCTATGGAACAGATATTAAATGGGTTGAATGAGCTTGATGAGTTTTGCTTGAAGGTGTATGAAAGTTAAGCCCTTTACAAAGAAAAGATGAAGAAGTACCATGACCAAAAGATTGAAAAGCGTGAATTCGCGGTTGGGGATTTTGTGCTTTTGTTCAACTCTACGTTGCCCTTATTTCCGGGCAAACTCAACTCCAAATGGACTGGTCCATTCTTGATCACTCAAGTGTTCCCTCATGGTGCGGTTGAGTTGGATAATAAGGAGGTGCACGGTTCAAGGTAAATGGGCAAAGAATCCAAATCTACCTTGGGCATATGGAGAATGCGAATTAAGTGGTTGAGGCATACCATCTTGATTAAGTTTGAGTAATCAAGATTCTTGCATCGTGCCGCGATGTTAAATCAAGCGCGTATTGGGAGGCAACCCAATATGTATCCTCTAACCAACATTAGGTTTTTCTTGTGTTAGTAGGAATAGTCGCATTATTTTGATTTTTACTTATTGTCTTGTGTAAATTTTCTTTTATTTCTTTTAAGTCTGTTGGCTAGAGAGTAGTTTAGGGCCCGTGTCTACAAAGTGTCCAGAAAACAAAAAAAGAATGGCTTATTGGTGCTAAATGTGCAAGGACCAAATCACAAGAAATCTGCAAAAATTAGTTTGGTGCACTGATTGACGGATTAATCGACGGGCCATCGTCCGATCGACGGGTTGTCGATGGGGTCCATGGATCCCAGGTTTGTTTTTCAATATTGTCTAAGTTAGGCACAATCGACGGAGCAGTCGATGGAGCGTCGATTGACTTACGGTCCATCGACGGGGAATCATAAGTTCCCTAGATCAAAGGACCCGACCCGACCTGACCGGCTATATAATGAATTTAAAGTTTTCAGTTACCACCACCTTTTCAAATTCTCCCCAACCATTTCCCTCCCCTTATTCCCTTTCTCCCCCACTCACTAACACATTTAAGCCACCATAATTTCTCTCTGATCACTCATTCCCTCATCTTCTCCACAATTCACACACCCTTCTCTTCGAAATTCCCCATCCATCTCTTCCATTTTTCCGGTCGGTGTTTGAGGCGGGCTAGGTGGTTTTTGTCTCAAAGTTCATCCTCACATTCAGTCCACTACAGCGTACAAGTATGCCATTCTCATCCTCTCAATGAATTCTCGTTCATTTGCATGCAAAAATGATGAAACTGTATGTGGGTCTTGACTTCGGGACAAAATTGCATGATTAACTTGTTAAAATTGGGTCCCTTGTCCCTTTGAATGATGGAAAGTGAATGGGTTGGGGGTGCTACTGTCTAAATGAACTCTGAATGTTGTGTTATTTGTGGTTTCCCGACTTAGGTCTTGATAGTATCTTAGAATCTAAGATCGAAATTTGCATAATCAAAGCCTTGGGAATGATGAAATTGTTGGTTGTTTGCTCTAAAACATGTTGTTAATTGATGTTGTTGAATTTTTGTATGTGTGGGGTTCAAAGGGTGTAGAACCAAATCTGTCTCTGACCGACAGTACGAGACCCCATCTACGGACCGTCGATGGGGTACGTCGATAGCCACACCTCGACCTCGTTTAACTCTGGAACGACGGAAGTGGACTACGGTCTGTCGATTAATTGATGGACCATCCTGCACGTCCGTCATTTCTAACAGAACCTTTGTATCTAAAGACTTCCAAAATCTAGTCTAAGTGTCCATTGACGGAAGTGGACTAGTCATTTGATCGACGGATCATCTTGCACCTCCATCGTTTTTAACTGCAACTACTATGGACTTATAACTTCTGGAATGTACTAAGTGTCCACCGATGGACCCTATCGGCGGACCGTCAATCCGTCGTTCAGTTCTGCAGTTCTGCACTTCACTGTGTTTTGTGTTCCAACTTTGGTGTTTGCTTGTTTTGAGTGTGTTGAATGATTATACTGGAACTAATAACCCTCCTTTGCAGGTACAAATCGCCCCCAAGCCCGATATTGTCTACTCTCGAGGATGATCCAAGTCCGTTGACCCTTCACGCCAGGTTGTGATTGGTTCTTCGAACGATGAGACTGATCCCGAATACGTGCCACCAGGCACCCAGATACCGACACCTGCTGATAGGACCACTCGGGGCACGCCCAAGAAGGTGGCATCCACCGTAGTCACTGCCTCCTAGTCTGATGAGGAGCGCACACTGACCGGCACACCGTCTGGGTCTGTCGCGGGTTCTGAGGGAGCGTCTTGCTCCGAGGAGGCTTCCGGATCTGAGTTGGCTCACTCTTCAGGATCGCATGGTGCCACCGTTCCCACTGCATCTGCCCACTCTGCCTCGTCTGATGAGGCCGATAGTGCGAATTCTACTCCAGCACCCCATTTCGACGTCCCTGCACCAGTTGCTGATCAGCCCAACCGGTGGTGCGTAGACGGCCAATACCAGGCTAAGCTGCTCAATGAGAAGGGGGTCATGACTCGCACTCTGACAGTCGAGCGACGGGTTCATATAGGAAGTCTCCACACGGTTCCTGCTATACATGATCTCTTCACCCGCCATCAGCTCGAGTGCATGGCTAGGAGCGTGGGACATTACAGTGAGGAGATGGTGCGAGAGTTCTACGTGTCTTACGTAGCGACTCTCCAGGCTCCTTTTAATAGGCGGTCTAATCCCGCCAAACAGGCACCACTTACCCATGTTCAAGTCTTTGGCCGCAGGGTGGATATCTATTTGCCTACCATTCGTCGTTTCTTATACGATGCTGATTGTAAAACCCCGAAAATGAGATAAGGTGCCTAGAGCCTAACATGTCCGTCTTAATTTTATAAGGTCCTAAAATGACTTGTTATGTGATATAGAGGCAGTGTGCAAAGTTTGAAGTGATTTGGAAGTCGAACGTCAAGGGACGTCCAAGACGTTCGACGAATAGTCGCTTATGTGCCTCATGTGTGTATGCATGCCTAAATTGTATGATCTGAGTCTAATGAGTCGTGAAATGGTTTTAAATAATGTTTAATGTTATTGTATGAAGTTTTGTGAAGTTTGGAGGTCAAACGCCCCAGAACGTCAAAGGCGTTCGAAAGATAGCCCCTAAGACGTTCATCGTATGTCATGTTGGGGTCAAGGCTGTTTGGACATCTTGTAGGTGTTTGTTTTAGATGAAAATTATGTGTAAGGTCTATAACATTCCAAGGTTTGTAATCGCGTTGGAAACGTCTGGTTACGACTACTAAAGGGCCCCACAAGAGGCCCCAAAAGAAGGACCCAAGGCTGCCTAAGACACTGCCTGGGCAGTGTCCTTTGACGGACCCAATGACGGATCGTTGGGCCACCAACGGACCGTCAAGCAGGTCACGTCGTAGGGGGATTGACTTGGGCAGGTCTTGAGCTAAGAATTTGGCTAAGTCATGGACGACGGAGGGCATGACGCCCCGTCACAGCCCACGTCGCGAGTGCCTGCAGGTTGACTGCCTGCGTGCTGTCACTTAAAGAGGTGAATGGGAAATTCACCCCACGTCCTAACCTGACTTTAATAGGCTTATTTAATTAATTTTAGGTTTATATAAGTCTTCTAAAATGTGATTTACCCATTCCTAAAATCCCCCCACTCAAATTGAACCCTTCCACTCCAAAATATTCTCTCTAGAACCTCCATGGTTTTTGAAGCTCAAGAACAGCTTGTAGATGGAATTCTCATGGGTTCTTCATCAAGTTTTATAGGTCTTAATGAATATTAAGGTATGGTGATCCTTCATCTCTAAGTAACCTTTCACTTGGATAGATCTTCTCAATGTTTTTCAAAGAAATCTTATGAACAAGTTTCCAATCTTCCAATCTAGCCATGGGTTCTTTATCAAAACGTTTCTAAAGATTAAATCTTGATGAATTAGTATTAATATGATGATTTGCATGTGATTTCAATTCAATTGCATGATGAATCCATGTTCCTTCCAAAATTAGGTTTAGCTCTTGCATGGGCTTTGTGATTATGGCTTGTTCTTGATGAATCGGTGATTCTCTTATGTTGAATTGCTTGTGGTTATTGTTATTTACATTAAATGATTTTGAATTGATGATGATAAGTCCATGATGATAAATATATGAAGTTTTGAGCATGAATAACCTATGTTTCTACATGTTGTCTTGAAGACGATTGTGAGATCGGTTGTGTAGGCTCTTGATTATGTATGAACTTCTGTAGCTATTATTTTAGGGTGATGTAATGGATGAATTTTGTAGGTATAAATCCATAATGTTCAAAGTAAGAAGGGCTTGCATGAATTGATATAGATTCCTTTAGGTTATGAAGTGAAGAAGCTAAGTTGTGATGTATCTCGAATTGTGATTAGATAAAGTATGATTTAGTCTTGATTTATTATCTAATTAGATACTGCCTAATGAGTATATTATTGATGAAATATGAATGATGATCAAACCCTTAGATAGTTCATAGTATTGATAAAGTCTCCTATACTCTAGCAAATCGATAAGCCTAAATGCCTATGTTGTAACCCTAATCTTGAATGTATGTAATCATGATTTCAATATGGTTAAACGTAGGTTTAGCTACTGCCTTAGACTTACATATGTATGAACTATGATCTAAAATCAATGTAAGGGAAGTTAGCTAATGATCAATGTTATTCTACTTTCCTAGTATGTTGATATGTTTCATTATGTTATGGCATAATCTTGTAGCGACTTGTACATGGTTTCTTATATATTTAAAGTACATATAGCTACTTCCATATATGTGTTATATTGATGAATTAAGTGTATTGATCAATCATGATTAAAGGGTGAGAAATTGGTAAGAATGCTTAATTCCTTTACTCTTCTACTTCTCTACTCCTTTATAGTTATGTTGATGAAGCCTTGTATGGCATTGTGTGGTATGGTCCACTTATGGTGGCGGTGTTTACTTTATTGTCATTATATATGTGTTGACCATGGCAATGAAAGGCAAATTGATGAACTTATGAACATATGCTTAAAATGATACTATGATAAGATTATGCCTACTTTCCTATTCTAGATGTGAATTAGGTTGCGTGGCTATTGTATGAGCATGTGTATAACCATGTTAGGGTAAAGTATAGGTGCTGCAATGGATGTGTTAAGATGGTTAATAACCCCTTACCTATGTACCCTTATATGAAAGTGTAAATAGCTAAAGTTAGGAGTCTTGGTTACATTGTATGTATTGTCTTGTCAAGTATGCTATTATGTGTTGTGTGCTATGTGCTTGAAGTGCAATGTGGTCTAATAGGGTGGCTGAATAAATAAGTAATTGATAGCCATTATGTGATCATGTTGGTCAATGTACACACACTCTCACTTACATGCATGTTATAAGTAGTATAAGTCATTGTGTCTAAATGAAAGGTAGTTTTCATATTCACTAGTGTCTACTACTATGCATATTAAGGTGATGTTTATGGAAGTATGATTTGTATTTCCCTTACTAGGATGACTTGATAGGTGTACTAGTATAGTCAAGGGTATGGAACCTTGTCTATTTAATAATGTAACACTACGGAAATTCCATGACTTAGACTAGAGCTTAATATATTTAATAATGTTTAAGATGTTGTTTCCAGACCTATATTACTATAATAAACTCATTTGGAAAAGGTTAGAGCCAAAATGACAAAGAAAGACATTGACGTCTGAAAACTTGCTAATTTGAACTAGTTGACGTCCCTATGTTTGGTGAAGGAATCGAAGTGTCAAATGAAGTCCAAAACATTTAAAGAGACCTTGGATAGGTAGTATTTAGTACAAAGGGTCCAAACGTCTGGTAATGACACCCCAATGACCACCCGAAGGGTCCTTAGGGAGGACCCAAACATGGGTGGGCAGGCTGCTTTGGAGCCTCCGAACAGGCAGAATTGGAGGAAGAAGTCGCGACGCGCGTTTCTCACAAGGTGTTCTGCCTCAATATGTGAGGGGAACCCTCGCGACATGAGGATGACACAAACCTCACTTCCTCAACCCAAAATTCCAGACAAATAACGGGATTAGGCCCCGCGACGCGCAGCCACTTACGAGAATCGTTAAAGTCGTATTTTAGGTAATTTAACTTCATAAAAAGACCCATTAAAGTGGAGGGTATTTTGGGTAATTTATAGAACGAATATATATGGATATTAGGTCAGTTTTAGACCACTTTTACACCTTCAAAATCATATCAAACAAGTTTTCTCTCATCTCTCTCAAGAACGCTCTCTTTTCCAAACACCATTGAAGAACAAGAAGAGCTTAAGGAAGAAGACGAAGACTTCAAGCTTTTCATCCAATTATCGTGGATTCTTCATCTATAAGGTATGGGTTTTTAACTCTTGGGATTCCTTTTCCAAAGAGGTCCTTTCAAGATAAGTTTTCAAGAAATTCAAATACTTGGATTTTTACTCTACAAAATGGATTTTCTTCCTAACCCTAGATTTATGATTTTCAATGAAAAGTAAGTGTTTTATATGGTTGATTTCACATGGATTGATGAGTATGAGGTTAGTAATATTTGAATTTCCTGTGATTCATGTTATTATCTAATTGATGGTTTCAAATGGTTTGTTTCTACTACTTGATAATATGAAAATGTTGGGATTGGGACTGTTACGACCCAAGGGTATACCCTAGAAGTTATGGTATTCTCGAATCTTATAATGGTGCGTAGACCTCTCGAAGGTCTAAGACAAGAATCATAGCGTAACTTCATTACATACTCATAATAAAAATAGCGGAAAATTTAAAACTTTTCAAAGCACATTGTATGCTAGAACATTACTTCATATGTATATACAGTATCACAGTACATAGTTAGACTCTAAGTCTATTTTCCATCTTAAGACACAACTCAATAGAATGGAATAGGGACATGAACCTTAACAACATAAAATATAAGTCTAAAATATCACATCAACTTAAAGAAATATCTTTGCATAGGCATCCCTTGAATCATAAGGGTCCCTTTACTTGAACTTGGGAGATCTATCCAATCTCTTCACTTAGGAGACATCCTCTATCCATCACCACCTACACTTTGTGTAAAAAGATAAAGAAGAATTGTATTATTACAAGAATGCACTAAGTATGACAACCGTGCAAAAATATGCATTTAATGAGGACAATTCATTTGAAATCATGCAACATGTCTTTTTACTAAACTTCATGAACATAGGCCCATAAAAGATCAATATAGTTTCACATATACAATATATGCATGGATAATAAGCATAATAGCACATAAAACCATCTATCATACTTATAAGCATATTCAATACAAATCATACATTACCTCTTATTTTACTTCTTTTCTTAAGTAACGCTCCAGTGTACTTAGTACAATATATCACTTTTAGGTCACCTTACAATAGTCTTTCATAATATTATTCATAACACAAACACATATATTCATGAGTCATAAACATTTCATAGACATGAACTTCACATAAGAACCATCACCTAAGACAACTCCTAAGTCACATTAGTGCAACGTGTAGGTAGAATCCCACAATACTACTTCCACCAAGTGTATCTAAGAAGTCAATCTAGACTAGGCATAACATATTCAACAAGTCATAACATATTCAACAAGTCATAACATAATCATTTATAACTAGCAATAAATCCACATACTACATATCATCATATAAGGGCTCTTTACTTTACTACAACCTTAGTGATAAATTACTTAGTTCATATAACAGGAAAACTACCCGCATAACCCCTTCACAAGCTTACTTGTGCAATGTACACATAGAGTCCCATAACCCCACATATAGTAAGTAAACCCATTTAGAATCCATAAGTGTATTTCACATGCATAGTCATAATTCATATCTTAACATAACAAGGTCAATTAACATGCAATCATACAAGTCATACATAACATAAGTCTTTACTTCATAAGGGTCTCCAATCCTATCCTCTGTTCAAGTCATCTAGTGCAATGTGTAGGTAGGGCCCACAGTCCTCCCATACCAAGTACACTCCTCAAGGAATTTAGATTAGAGTTCATATTCTTATCTTAGTTAATTATTAACCTTTGGGAGAGATAGTTATAACCGACATAGACCATGTGAGCTACATGGAATCCGGTGTTCTACTCCCACACTGAAAAGAGAGGGTTAACACTTGCCGAAGGTGCAACCATTTGTACATAGCATATCTATGTGGATACCACAAGCTATAACCTACGGGGGCACGTAGTTATGGAACATGGAGATTGCTTCTAGAAACCTTTACTTACTAGAGTGGAGGTTTCCATCTCATGAGACAATATCTAGGTTGGGAACCTGGACTTACTAACGTGAAGGTTCTCTTTGTGGGATGCCGGACTTACTAAAGTGAAGCTTCCACTCTCATTTGTCATGTTTGCTCGGTGCTAATCTCTAACTCCCTTCTTACATATATTTAAGCCTTTAGTGTATAACGTGAAGCTTCCACTCTGATTATGTGTGAATTTCTGTAAATATTGGATAGCTCAAAACTGAACATGCAAACTGAGAATTCAACATTTAAACTAATAATGATGTATTAAAAACTGAGACATGTATAACTGAATAACTGAAATATTTGCCCTAGCATGTGTAATTCAAGAACTAAAGAAAAACGAAGCTAGGGTTTTGAAATTCATGCGATAATTTGAGTAATAACATGATAATATGTTTTTGGAATATATATTTAATAAATTCATGAAGTTCTATCAAAGTTCTAGAAACCCTAGGTTTAATCTTGATCAGAGAATCAAGAATCTGACTGAAAATTAGGGACCCAATGGGAGAAAGGACCCCACTAGTGAAATCCCACATAACTGGTGATGAAATTCACGAAAAAATACTTGGGTTTTGGGGATGGAACTGCTGGAAACTTGTTGCGTTCTTGAACTAGGGTTCTTAAGCTTTTTCTATTTTCTTGCTTCTAATTTTCTAACTTTTGATTTATGATTTTGACTTAGGTAAGTTTTTTGTTATGTTTCTAGGCTTAAAATGACTAATATTTTATGATTTAGGGTCAAAACGATGTATCTTAAGGTTTAAACGAAGTGGGAAAAGACCAAAAGACCCCTGGGTTAGTTGCTTTGGACCAAATGACAACTAGGACTGACGGTTCGTCGTTCCATCGACGGTCCATCGTTTGGTCCGTAGGTTGGGCCTGTTCGACAGGCCTTTACTATAACGGGCATAACCTTTTGCTCGTAGGTCTGATTTTATCAAGGTTACTGGCTATGGAAAGCTAATTCAATTATCTATCTGTGGGTAGGTCATAGGACACCTAACTAATTTTGTGATAAGAGTTATGATCATTTGAAGTTGACCCAACTGCATTTCCCCCTTAACTGTCTGCTAGTTCCCACGTACGGTCAGACCTACGGACCGTGGGTCCACCTACGGACCGTGCTGGTCATCCGTGGCTCTTGTCAGAGAGTGGGTGAATGGGGTGTCGATCGACTGTCACAAACAACGGACCATAGTCTGACCTACGGACCGTAGGTCCATCCGTCGACAAGGACTTAACTAATTTTCCTGGGCTGAGATTGTAGGGAGTTTCTGACCCCATCGACGGATGTGCAGTACGGACCGTGGGTCAGGCTACGGTCCGTTGATGCCACTGTTGGTTGCACATGCAGATTTTTCTGAAAACCTAATTTTTAGTCTATTTTGGATACGGGGTGTTACATTATCTCCTCCTTGGGAACATTCGTCCTCGAATGAAGACTAAACTTGCTGGAATAGAGGGAGAGCGCTGCAAACCCTACTGCTAAAAATTGAGAACTGACTTTCTGACTGAATTGAGTTCCGAGAACATGCAAATACGCTGAAAATGCAAGTACAAACTGAGGGAACATGATTCTAAGACTGAATTTACGCATGAATGAATGGAAAATTCAAGAGTAACTATTACCTCAAGCAGGAGTGGAATCGGAAGGAAAGAGGTGAGGATACTTGGCTTTCATGGCTGCTTCTGCTTCTCAAGTAGCTCCCTCTACGGACTGACTCCTCCACAAAATCTCGACTGAACTGACTTTTTTGTTTCTCAACCTTCTAACCTGACGGTCAAGAATCTCAACTGGTACATCCTAATAAGAAAGACTATCTTTCACCGCCACACTCTCTAATGGCACTATAGAGGCTGGGTCACCCACACACTTCTTCAAGAGTGAGATGTGGAAGACCGATGCACTGCTGCTAAGTCTGCTGGTAACTCTAACTCATATGCCACCTTGCCAACCCTTTTCAAGATCTTGTAAGGGCCTACATATATAGGACTGAGTTTCCCTTTCTTGCCAAATCTCATCACCCCTTTCATAGGTGAGACTTTAAGAAAAACCCAATCATCAACTTTGAACTCTAGTTCCCTTCTCCTTACATCTGCATAAGATTTCTGAAGACTCTGGCTATCTTAAGTCTATCTCTAATGAGTTGCACTTTCTCCATAGCATGAAGGACTGAATCTGGCCCTATCAAATCTGCTTCACCTACTTCAAACAAGCCAACAACAGATCTACATCTATGCCTATACAAAGCCTCATAAGGGGCCATCTGAATGCTGGAATGGTAGCTATTGTTGTAGGCAAACTCAATCAGAGGAAGGTGATCATCCCAACTACCTTTAAAATCAATCACACAAGCTCTCAACATATCCTCTAGGGTCTGAATAGTACGCTCTGCCTGTCTATCTGTCTGCGGATGAAATGTTGTGCTAAGGTTCACTTGAGTTCCAAGACCCTTCTAAAATGACTTCCAGAAATAAGAGGTAAATTGAGGACCTCAATCTGAGATGATAGACAAAGGAACCCCATGCAACCTCACAATTTCATTAATGTAAATCTTGGCATAGTCCTCTGCCGAATCTGTAGTCTTGACCGCAAAAAAGCGAGAAGACTTAGTCATCGTATCAACTATCACCCAAATGGAGTCATGTTGTCTGCGAGTACGCGGTAACCCTGTGATGAAATCCATATTGATCACTTCCCACTTCCAAGTAGTAATGTTGATATCTTGATTCATACCCCTTGGTTTCTTATTTTCTACCTTGACTTGCTGACAATTGGGGAACTTACTCACAAAATCTGCTATATCCCTCTTCATGCCATTCCACCAATAGACTTCCCGCAGATTGCGGTACATCTTAGTGGCACCTGGGTGAATAGAATATCTGGGGTTATGGTCTTCTGTAAGAATATGTTGTCTCAACTCTCTCACATTAGGAACACACAATCTACCCTGGTAGCGAAGTACACCATCTCTCCCTTGGGAGAAAACCTCAACTCTCTAATTGTGGACTTCACCTTTTAGTTCAAGAAAGATTGGATCATTGTCTTGATTTTCCTTAACCTCCACTACCAAAGAAGATTCTTCCCTATTATGAACTGTTACGCCATTGTCTGATATGCGCATAAAGCAAACTCCCAAGCGACCAAGCCTGTGAACATCCTTCACTAGTGTAAGACCTCGAAAATGAGATACGGTGTCTAGAGCCGAACATGTTTGTATTAATGTTATAAGGTCCTAAAATTCCTTATTATGCTATATATAGGAAGTGTGCAAAGTTTGAAGTGATTTGGAAGTCGGACGTCAAGGGACGTCCAAGACATTCGACGAATAGTCGCTTATGTTCCTCATGTGTGTATGCATGCTTAAATTGTATGAACTGAGTCTCATAAGTCTTGAAATGGTTTTAAATGATGTATAATGTTATTGTATGAAGTTTCATGAAGTTTGGATGTCAAACGCCCAAGAACGTCCAAGGCGTTCGAAAGATAGCCCCTAAGATGTTCATCGTATGTCATGTTGGGGTCAAGGCTGTTTGGACGTCTTGTAGGTGTTTGTTTTGGATGAAACTTATGTGGAAGGTTATAACATGCTAAGGTTTGTAATCGCGTTGAAAACGTCCGGGTACAACTTCTAAAGGGCCCAACAAGAGGCCCCAAAAGAAGAACCCCAAAGATGCCTAGACACTGCCTGGGCATTGTCCCTTGACGGACCCAATGACGGATCGTTGGTCCCCCAACGGCCCGTCGAGCAGGTCTCGTCGAACTGTACTTGCCTTGTGCAGGACTTAAGCCAAGATTTTGGCTAAGTAATGGGCGACGTAGGGCATGACGCCCCGTCATGCCCATGACTCCCCGTCGAGGCCCACGTCGCGAGTGCCTGCAGGTTTGGCTGCCTGCGTGCTGCCACTTAAAGGGGTGAATGGGAAATTCACCCCACGTCCTAAACTGACTATAATAGGTTTATTTAAGTAATTTTAGGTGTATATAAGTCATCCAAAACGTGATCAACCCATTCCAAAAATCCTCTCACATGTTTAAAGCCTTTCCCTCCAAAAATGTTCTCTCTAAAACCACCATTGTTGGTGAAGCTCAAGAGCTGCTTGGAGATGGATTTTCTATGGATGAATCATGAAGTCTTAGAGGTTTTTAACTAGACTAAGGTATGGTGATCTTCATCTCTTGTTATCTTTTCATCTCGAGAGCCATTCTCAATGTTTTTCAAAGAAATCTTATGATCAAGTTTCCAATCTTCCAATCTAGCCATGGGTTCCTTCTCAAAAGCTTTTTAATGATTGAATCATGATTAATTGAAGTTAATAAAATTATTTAAATGTGTTTTCACTCCAATTGCATGATGAACCCATGTTCCTTCCAAAATTGGTTTAGCTCTTGCATGGGCTTTGTGATTATGGCTTGTTCTTGATGAATTGGTGATTCTCTTACGTTGAATTGCTTGTGGTTATTGTTATTTACATTAATTGATGCTGAATTGATTATGATCATTCCATTATGATAAATAGATGAGGTTTTGAGCATGAATAGCCTATGTTTCTACATGTTGTCTTGAAGTCGATTGTGAGATCGGTTGGGTATACTCTTGATTTTGTATGAACTGTTGTAGCTACTGTTTTAGGGTGATGTAATGGATGAATTTTGTAGGTATAAATCCTTAATGTACAAATTAAGAAGGGATTGCATGAATTGATATAGAATCCTTTAGGCTATGAAGTCAAGAGGCTAAGTGTGTGATGTATCTTGAATTATGATTAGATGAAGCATGATTTAGTCTTGATTTCTTATATAATTAGATACTGCCTAATGAGTATATTATTGATGAAATATGAATGATGATCAAAGCCTTAGATAGTTCATAGTATTGGTAAAGTCTTTTATACTCTAGCAAATTGATAAGCCTAAATGCCTATGTTGTAACCTTAATCTTGAGAGTATGTAATCATGATTTCAATATGGTTAAATGTAGGTTTAGATACTGACTTAGACTTATATATGTATGAACTATGATCTAAAATCAATGTAAGGGAAGTTAGCTAATGATATATGTTATCCTACTTTCCTAGTATGTTGATATGTTGTATAATGTTATGGTATAATCTTGTAGCGACTTGTACATGGTTTATTATATGTTTAAAGTACGTTTAGCTACTGCCATATATGTGACTTATTGATTAATAAGGTGTATTGATCAATGATGATCAAAGGGTGAGAAATTGGTAAGAATGCTTAATTCCTTTATTCTTCTACTTCTCTATTCCTTATAGTCATGTTGATGAAGCCTTATATGGCATTGTGTGGTATGGTCCACTTATGGTGGCGGTGTTTACTTTATTGTCATTATATATGTGTTGACCATGGCCTTGAAGGCATATTGATGAAGTTATGAACATGTGCTTAAGATGATACTATGAGAAGATTATGCTTACTTTCCTATTCTAGTTGTGGATTAGGTTGTGTGGCTATTTCATGAGCATGTGTATAACCATGTTAGGGTAAAGTATAGGTGCTGCCATTAATGTGTTAAGATGGTCAATAACCCCTTACCTATGTACCCCTTATATGAAAGTGATAATAGCTAAAGTTAGGAGTCTTGATTACATTGTATATATTGTCTTGTCTTCTATGCTATTATGTGTTGTGTGCTATGTACTTGGAAGTGTAATGTGGTCTAAGAGGGTGGTTGACTTAAGAATTCATTGATAGCCATTATGTGATCATGTTGGTCAATGTACACACACTCTCACTTACATGCATATTATAAGTAGTATAAGTCATTGTGTCTAAATGAAAGGTAGTTCTCATATTCACTAGTGTCTACTACTATGCATATTAAGGTGATGTTTATGAATGTATGATTTGTATTCCCTTACTAGGATGACTTGATAGGTGTACTAGTATGGGCAAGGGTATGGGACCTTGTCTACGCATTGCACATGTGTATCTTGATAAGATAGTTCCTAGGTTTGGTTCTTATGCATATGAAGGATGATTATATGAACATGTTATGAATATGATATAATGAAGTATGAATGCGTATAGTGTCTTTGTAGGTTTATATAAAAGTATTGCTCATATAGTTATGCCTATAGACTTATGCATTGATATATGAATATGTGTGACCTTATGTGTTATGTGAAAGGTTTGCTCACATCTAAGTATACACTCACACACATGGATGATCTAGTTAGTGAGAGGGGCCTTACTAGGGGTGCCCAAGAATACTACAAATCTAGATATGTGCTTGAATATGCTATAAGCATATGAATGATGAATATCCTAAGCTTATGTTTTTATAAACAAATGTAATAAAGGCTTCAATAAAGGGAACTTAGTCTAGCACCGAGTGAACTTGTAGATGAGGGAGTGACACTTTCCAACATAGGAGAGGTAGGGTTCACTACGGTCCTCATGTGAGGGGTGACACTTTCTTACATAAAAAAGGTAGGATTCATTACGGTCCTCACGGGGTGGATAGCCTCATGACCCAACATAGGGTGTAGAGTTGATATTTCCATGAATTCCCCAAGTTCCATAAACTATGTTACCACCATAGGATACTAGCTAGTGGATTTCCACCTTCATAGCTATGTCATGTTCGGTTCTACTTTGGCCGGTATATCCACCTTCCATCGGTGTAAGGTTTTATGACACCGGATTCCATGATTAGCACCCATGGTCTATGTCGGTTAAGGTTATGATTTCCCTAAAGGTAAAATGGACAATGGAAGTAATTGAATAGGATCCTAACTAGGAGGACTTATGGTAAGTTACTTAGGATAGGTGGAAGTAATGAACCCATCTAGACATTGCACAAGTGACTCCTTAGGAAGTCTAGGAAGGTACCTTAATAGATATGATTATGTATGTGTCCTTTATGTATGATATTGTAGTCTTGGTTTGACTATGATTATATTGTACTATACTTCTGTGATGGCATGTGTTGTCTTGTGTAGATGCTATGTATGGTACTCTCTTATGTTCCTAAGGTGATGCATTGCACCAAGTATCCCTAAAGGATTACTTAGTAAGCAAATGAACTGAAAGAAATAGTTAATGTTAAGGAGAGTGAATTCACTGTAAAGTGACCTCTATTTGTACTTAAATTATATATGTACTTTTCTATGATGTTTGGCCTTTGATTGTGTTTCTATGAAGTATGTGGATGATATAAATGCTATTGATAAAGGTTTTATGATGATTTACTCAAAATGGAATGAAGTATGATTTCAAAGGAAATGTCCCTTTTAAATGCATGTTTTTGCATGGTTGCCATACTTAGTACATTCTTGTGCTAATCCCATTCTTCTCTGCATTTTACACAAAGTGTAGGTTATGGAATGCTTAAAGGAGATCTATGATTGAGGAGCTTGATAGGTGATTTCCCAAGCTCAAGGAAAGGAATCCTTAAATTCAAGGATGTCCTACTAATGTCTTTAATGTAAAGTCTTTAAATATTGTATAGTTATGTAATGTGTCGTATGGGCCGTGTCCCTAATGTACTCGAAAGTTATTGAGTCTAAGATGGCAAAGAGACTTAGAGTCTAAATATGTATTATGACTTATGTTTTATATATATATGATGTGATGTTTCTTGCATATGATGTGCTATGAAAAGTTTTAAATTTTCCGCTAAATTTACTATGCCAATGCACTGAACGATATGAGAGGCTTGTCTTAGACCTCCTAGAGGTTGACGCCGCCGTTTACAATCCAAGATTGTACCCTATCTTCTAGGGTATTTGGGTTGTGACAACTAGCTCCTTTCTTTCTTCTTCAACATGGGCTACACTACCCATAGATAGTGTACTAAGAGCGTATGCTACTACATTCTCCTTACCAGGATGATAATGCACACTCATATCATAATCCTTAGGGAACTCAAGCCATCTCGTCTAGCGAAGATTCAACTCTTTCTAGGTGAACACATACTGAAGGCTCTTATGGTCAGTGAACACATGTACATGAATACCATACAAGTAGTGTATCCATATCTTGAGTGCAAACACCACTGCTGCAAGCTCGAGGTCATGAGTTGGATAGTTCTTCTCATGCACCTTAAGCTGTGTAGAAGCATAAGCTATAACCTTATCTCGCTGCATCAACACACAACCAAGGCCAACTCTGGATGCATTGCAATAGATCACATAACTATCTGAACTCTATGGTAGAGTCTAGACAGGAGTTGTAGTCAATCTAGTCTTCAATTCTGCAAAGCTTTTCTCACAATCATCTGACCATTGAAACTTAACCATCTTTCGAGTCAACCTAGTCAATGGTGAGGCTATGGATGATAATCCTTCCACGAACCTTCTGCAATAACTCGCTAGACCTAAGAAACTTCTGATATCTGTAGCATTGGTAGGTCTGGTCCATTGTTTCACTGCTTCTATCTTCTGCGAATCCATTCGAATCCCTTTTCTAGACACAATGTGACCAAGGAAAGCAACGGATTGCACCCAGAACTCATATTTGCTAAATTTAGCGAATAACTGGTGATCCTTGAGAGTTTGTAGAACAATTCTCAAATGACTCGCATATTCTTCCTCATTCCTAGAGTAAATGAGGATATCATCAATGAAGACGATAACGAATAAGTCCAAGTACTGTTTGAACACTCTGTTCATCAAATCCATGAAAGATGCAGGAGCATTGGTTAGTCCAAATGGCATACTACAAATTCATAATGAGCATACCGAGTTCTAAAGGTTTTTTTCGGAATGTCACTATCTCTGACTCTAAGTTGATGATAACCCGATCCGACTTCTATCTTTAAGAAATGACTAGCACCCTGAAGTTGGTCAAACAAGTCATCAATCCTGGGGAAGGGATACTTATTCTTGATCGTGACCTTTTTCAAAGCTAGTCAATACACATTCTGAGAGAACCATCTTTCTTCTTTACGAAAACAATTGGTGCACCCTATGGTGAAATATTAGGTCTGATGAAACCCTAATCTAGAAGGTCTTTCAAATGTTCTTTCAATTCCTTAAGTTCTGCTAGAGACATTTTGTAAGGAGGAATAGAAATAGGTTGGGTATCTAGAAGGAGATCAATTCCAAAGTCGATTTCTCATTCAGGAAGGACTCGAGGAAGATCTTCTCGAAACACTTCTGGAAACTCATTGACTAGTGGAACTGACTCAATAGTTGGGGTTTCAGAGCTAGGGTCCTTAACCTGAACTAGATGATAGAGATAACTCTTAGAGATCATCTTTCTGGCCTTAAGGTATGAAAGAAATTGACCTATAGGCGCTAAGCTACTACCCTTCCATTCTAAGATTGGTTCGTCTGGAAACTGAAAACGAACAATACTAGTTCTACAATCGGCTGAAGCATAACATGAATGTAAAAAATCCATGCCTAAAATGACATCGAAGTTTAACATTTCTAACTCTACAAGATCTGCTGACGTGACTTTCTGAGAAACTGTGACAGTGCAATTTTTGTATACCCGTCTAGCTATAATTGGGTCATCGACTAGAGTAGAGACTGAGAAAGGTTCTGAGAGAGTTTTTGGACTGACGTTGAATTGGACTGCTATATAAGGAGCTACAAAAGAAAGAGTAGCACTTGGATCTAACAATGCATAAACATCAAGGTCAAAGACTCGTAACGTACCAGTGACTACATCAGGAGAACCTTCCTGATCCTCGCGAGCATGAAGAGCATACAGCCTGTTCTGGTGCTGACCGCCACCTTTACCAGATGAGTTACCCTGCCGAGTGTGGCGGCTTATTGGTGCTGCAGAAGTTGTAGATTGATCTCTTCTATTTCCCCCTCTTTGACCCTGTCTAGAAGGACAATCCATCAACCTGTGACCAGACTGACTGCACCCAAAACATCCTTCTTTTCCTGCAAGACACTCACCCGGATGGTTCTTACCACCCTTAGGGCAAGTGGTGTAAGTCTTGATGCCTCAGACACTTCCCTGAGACTTAGAGCCTGGTTCTCTACCCTTCTGGTCATACCTATTCTTGGAGAATGGAACACTAGCTGATGAAGAGGCTGGAGCTGAAAACTTGTGCTGACCATGAGAGCGATTTCCACCACCCGATTTCTATTGAGAATAGTCATAGTTCCCAGTCCTAGCCTTCTTATTCTCTTTGGCCTGTTCCCTAAGCTTATCACCCTCAACCAGCTGAGAATGAGTCATAAGCCTAGAGATGTTCATATCTCCCAGCAACATAGCATTTCTGCACTCCGTCTTCACCAAATCTGACACTACATACAAGAACTTATTCATCTGAGCCTTGAAGTCAGCAACCATGTGAGGAGCATACCTTGAGAGTTGGTTAAACTTCAACTCATACTCTTGGACCGTCATGTTTCCTTGCCTCAAGTTCATGAATTCTTGACCTTTGCTTCTCTCAACTCTATTGGGAAAAACCTGTCGAGAAAAGTCTCACTAAAACAATCCCAAGTGATAGGAGTTGCATTTGTACCCTTATTTTGCTTCCACTAAGAGTACCAGATTTAAGCGACATCCTTCAACTGGAATGATGCCAACTCAACCCGATCATTCCAAGTGATTTGCATTACCTCAAAGATCTTCTTGATGTCATCCAATAAATTCCGAGGATCCTCATTAATCTGCGATCCTAAGAACTCAGGCGGATTCATCCTAACAATGTCACAGACCTTTGATGCTGCTGATCCACCATTTTCATTTAGAGGAGCATGAGCCCGATTTTTCTGGTGGGTCATACTCTGAGCCAACATCTATATGGCATTCCTGAACTCAGCATTGGAGACTTCTTGATCTGGGACTAGAAAAGCTGCGTTTGCATTCTTGGCATTCACATTCCTAGCATTAGCTCTCCGAGGACGCATGATCTGAAACGTAGAACGTCAAGTTAGAATGGGATTAGCTCATACCTTACGCACTATAAGAGTAACAACAAAGTGAAATTTTCCTAAAACACTTCATAGCCTACCTCTCATTAGATGTGGTGCACTTCACACCCATGAAAATAACTCTACTTAGTGCGGCTTTTCAGACATTCTAGAACTCTTGAACCTAGTGCTCTGATACCAAGTTTTTTTACGCCCCGAGCTACCCCCGAGACGCGGACACAGAACCTAGGACCACAAGTGATCCCAAGCTAACCCTGCTGGCATGATCATGAGCATACTAAAGAATAATAAATTGTTGCGGAAGCTAAATCATACATAAAATGAAAATATGGGGAATACCCATATGCTAAATTTGAGATATATGAAAAATAATGAGTTTAATACAAAGAAAATATCAACTCAACGCTAAGCAGAAACTAACTATATCTGAAATAATCTTCTAAACTGGACTAGAAATACTGGGACAAGCCCCCGCTAAATCTAGAAAAACTGAAACTAAAGACTAAAAGACTGAAATGAAAGACATAACTCTTGTCCTCGGAGAATAAGGACTCACCACTGAATCTACTGAACTGAAGATCGAGAAATCGATCTATGAGTGATATGGATGCTGAGAACCTAAACCTAAATCACGAGAACATGTAGCGCACGTATGCTTCAGTTCTTGAAAGGTACTAAGCATGTAGAATAGAGTAAAGCTGAAATAAAACATAATTGAACAAGCACAAAAGCAAGTATAATAATCTGAACATGATATGTTGATTTCTGAGCTAACTGGATGCAATGACCAATTTATAACATGCTAAAACAGAATACTGAATATACTGATAAATGGTCAATGCAGAGAGTCTCACTGAACTGTGGGAGCTACTAATAACCGATAATAAAACCACATGAGCTAAATGTGGAGTTAGATGTATACGCCCCATTGAGAGGACCCAATATACCCTGCCAGAGGTATAAAGGCATGCTGGTGTGATCACTAAACTGATGCGCACAGAGGGGACTTACAACCTACTTGGCTAGTAGTTCTGGGACTAATTGGGTACGCTGAACCGTAGTTAACCTCGCTATTATGCTACTCCCATTGGTTTATGTAGTTAAATGATTATGTCTGAATTTCAGTAAATATTGGATAGCTCAAAACTGAACATGCAACATTTAAACTGATAATGATTCATTAAAAACTGAAGCATGTATAACTGAATAACTGAAATATCTGTCCTAGCATGTGTAATTCAAGAACTAAAGAAAAACGAAGCTAGGATTCTGAAATTCATGCTATAATCTGAGTAATAACATGATAATCTTATTTGGAACATATATTTAATAAATTCATGAAGTTCAAAGTTCTAGAAACCCTAGGTTTAATCATGATAAGGGAATCAAGAATCTGACTGAAAACTAGGGACCCAATGGGTGAAAGGAACCCACTAGTGAAATCCCACATACTTGGTGATCAAATTCACGGAAAAATAATTTGGTTTTGGGGATGGAACTGATGGAAACTTTTTTCGTTCTTGAACTAGGGTTCTTGAGCTTTTTCTCCTTTCTTACTTCTATTTTTCTAACTTTTGATTTATGATTTTGACTTAGGTAAGTCCTTGTTATGTTTCTAGGCTTAAACTGACTAGAATTTGCTGATTTAGGGTCAAAACGATGTATCTTAATGTCTAAACGAAGTGGGAAAAGACCAGAAGACCCCTGGTTTAGTTGCTGCCGGACTAAACGACGACCAGGACTGACGGTCTGTCGTTCCATCGACGGAACGTGGGTCAGGCGATGGTCCGTCGATGCCACCGTTGGTTGCACCTGCAGATTTTTCTGAAAACCTGGTTTTTGGTCTATTTTGGATACGGGGTGTTAGAAACACAAAACTCATCATTAATACAGGTACTAAGCAGTAGATACAAGCAATTCAAGATACTAGAATCATCATTCAATCAATACAAAGTCACGGTCACAATGCCCATGCATAGGCTAAAACGAGAGTTTAAGGGGACATGGGTTAATCATGCAATTGGATTGAAATCCACGTTACAATCATCATATTAACATCAATTTATCATGATTAAGCCTTTGAAAACGTTTTGATAAAGAACCCATGGCTAGATTGAAGAAGAAGAGATTTGATCATGAACTTGCTTTGAAAACATTGAAAGGAACTCTCTAGATGGAAGATTAACTAGACATGAAGGATCACCATACCTTAATGTAGAAGAAAACATCTAAAACATGGTGAAGAACCCATGGAAATCCAAGCTCCATGTTGTTCTTGAGCTTCACCTTCAATGGAGTTTCTAGAGAGAATATTCTGGGATAGAAGTTTAATTTGTGTGAATTGAATTGGTAATGGGGTTGTCACATTTTTTATCACTTAAATACATCAAAAAATAACCAAATAAATCAACTAGGGTCAGGTTAGCACGTGGGGTGAATTTACAATTCACCCCTTTAATGAAACAGTGTGCATGGCAGTTTACACAGACTGCATCGACGGACACAAACAACACCCAGTAGGTCCAGCGACGGACCGTATTGCAGGCCGTCGTTTGGGTCTGAGGTCTAACACCCTAAAACGAACTAAGGTGAACTAGAGTTTCGTGATTGTTTCTTGAGTTAATTTTGTAATAAAGTGAGTTATATTAGTATCCTTAGGAAGTGTGTGAAGTTTTTTTATGTTTGGAGGTCAAACGTCCAAGAACGTCCATGACGTTCGGATGATATGCTTTAGATAGTGCTTGTGTGTCTTGATGTGATTGAGTGAGTTTTACGTGTTCGTTTTAATCGAAATTGGTGTGGGATGTTCCTAATACCTAGACGACTATGTTTAGGGGTTTAACGTTCGAGTACAACCCCACCTAGTACCCACAATGGGCCCTAGAGAAGGGCCCAAGAGAAATACCCAAAACTGGCTTGGCAATGTCCACCAACGAGGGCAAACGACGGCCAGTGGTCCAACCAACGGCCCATCGACTTGCCCCGTCGTTTGGACCAGTAATGTAGGCTATCCAGGCCCCAAATGGAGCTAAGTATCAACCCACAAAACCCCACCAACGGACCGTTGATGGACAGAACGGTCCGTTGGTTTCAATCCGTCGTTTGAAGCCTGCCAAAAAGCTGTCATTTCCTGTAATGACTTGGGGTGTTTGGTAAATTCAGCCCAAGTCTTTTATGAACATAGGAAGTCAGTTTTAGGTATTTTTAGTTATATTAAGATGTTCTAAACCCGTAGACCTAATTTTAGACCTCATTTCCTAAAACCTAAAACCCCTCACTCAAAGAGGACTCTCTCAAGTCTCCATGGAAGGTAGAAGCGAAGAAGGAGCTATTTGGGCTATTGGTGGTCGATTTCTTCATCAAAATCAGTGGGTTTCTGATATTTTGAGGTATGGTAGTCATCCTTGAACTCCCTTCAATTGAAGGAGCCCTTTCTAATAGATTTCAAAAGGAGTTTTCCAACTCTAGTTTCTTCTATCTTCAACTCTAAATATGGGTCTTGCATGAAAATGTTTCTAATGATTAAATTATGATGTTTCTAAGATTATTTGGTGATTTTAATGCTAAAACTTCAATTAAATCATGTTAAATCTTTTTATCAAATTTTTGCTTAAGAAATGGGTTGAATGAGCATGATATTGTAGTCTTTGAGATTTGGTTTCCTTTTATTGATATTGTTGTTTAGCTACTGCCCTAAGGCTATATTATGATGAATTGTTGAAGGAATAATTATGGGTGATGAAATCTTAGATTAAAGGGTATGTTGGTTATCTTGTTTAGCTTTAATTATGAAATATTCTTGAGTGGTATGGTCCCCCTTTGGTGGCGGTGTTTACTTGATATATAGATGTGAATGTGAAGCTACCTGTGAATTGTGAATGAGGCCTTGAAGGCAAGTTATAAAAAGTAAAATGATAATGAAGCTATTCTTCATAAATGTGCTTTATAAAGCTTATTTATGTGAAGTAGGCTAGAGAGTATGCCTAAATGAATTACATGATTATATGAAGTATGTTAAAGTGTGTGATGTGATGGATCAAGGTCTAAGCATGTATAGAATGAAATGTAAATTAAATGATTCTTATGTGCAAGGTGTATTCACATGTACACACACACACTTGAATGAATGAATGAATCTAAGTTAAGTCAAAAAGGGGAATGTTGTGGTGAAAACTATTCGTGAGTTGAGAAGAAGTGTTTAGTCGCAACCTTCACTATTCCCAAGAGTTTTCTAATGTTCGTTAGAGGATGGATACCCTTCGTGAGTTGATATTTGGTGTCCAAAAGTTATCCTTGACCTTTATTAATGAATGTTGAGAATCCCTGGGGAGTTATGCCTAGCACCGAGAGGACATGAAGAATGGGTGGCTACACTTCTTGGGTTGAGAAGTTGTATTCCAATGTATCTCTCGAGATGGTACTCTTCGTTAGTAGAGAATGAGTTACTTAGTAGCAATATCCTTATCCCTTAACTATGCGCCCACATAGGTGTAGCTATTGGGAAAGCCATGTAAAAGCTAAAAGTAAAACCTCACTCTAGGCAAGTGAGGGGACCCTTCTGTCACATCCGGAGAGCACCCCCTAGAAGTAAATGGCGTACTTGACCTGTTGGAGGTCTTATACAAGCCCATAGTTATCATTCATCGCATTGTCATAGTAAATATAGCAGAAAATTTAAAACTTTTCATAGCACATCATATGCTAGAAACATCACTTCATATATATATATATATATATATATATATATATATATATATATATATATATAACATAAGTCATAATACATATTTAGACCTTAAGTCTCTTTGTCATCCTAGACTCAACATCATAAGAGTATTTTAGGGACACGACCCTTATAAAATGGTACATAAGTAAACTTATACACTTTACAGTAAAGACATAATATAGGAGATCCTTGAACTTAAGGATTCCTTTGCTTGAGCTTGGGAATCACATATAAATCTCCTCAATCATATAGGCATCCTTTAAGCATCCATAACGTACACTTTATGTAAAAATTAGAGAAGAACGGATTTAGTACAAGAATTAACTAACTATGGTAACCATGCAAAAACATGCATTTCCAAGGGACATTTTCTTGAAATCATACTTCATGCCTTTTTGAGTAAATCTTTATAAAACCATTTATACAATAGCATTCATATAGACATATTCAAAAGCCAAATATCATATAAGATCACACATAGAATTTAAACCATATTTGAGTCACTTTACAGTGAGCTCCTTTACGTTAAAAGTGAACTCCTTTTTTCATCTCATTAATCTTCCAAGTAACCCTCTAGTGATACTTGGTGCAATGCATCACCTTAGGATAACAAGGAAACCTTACATTCCATATACACAAGGCAACACATACCATCATAGAAGTATAGTACAACATAGACACATTTAAGCCAATACCATAAGACTATTACAATAAGCTACATTCTACTTGCACATATACAAACTTCACTTCACATCAATGAATTATAAGACGTTACTCATAATCCTATGCTAAGTCTACTAGTGCAATGTATATGTGAATCTCCAAATACTCACACATACTTAGTAAACCTATCATAAGACCTCAAGCATTACTACCCAATTCATACATCAACAAGTAAGTGAAGGCAACTTCATTAATGGAAACACAAGACTTTCATCATATATTCATTTAGACCAACATAGTGCATATAAGGATAAGATCACATCATATAGACTCATAGCATGCACATCTTCACAAAAAGTAGATAAATACTACCATGCCATGCATAAAGACATACCCACATTCATACACATTAGGTCACCTTCCTAGGACTTCCTAAGGAGCTACTTGTGCAATGTCTAGATGGGTTCATTACTTCCACCTATACTAAGTAATCTCTCTTAAGTAATCCTAGTTAGGATCCTAGTCATTTACTTCCATTGTCCATTTTACTTCAGGGAAACTATAGCCTTAACCAAGACGAAGACCATGGGTGCTAAACATGGAATTAGGTGTTGTAGAGCCTTATACCAATGGAAGGTGTTCCTACCTAGCCAAGGTAGAACAGTAACACATGTTAGCATACTAACTGAATTCACTTGCTAGATCCTTTGTGGCAAGCATAGTTTATGGAACTTGGGGCCATCATGGAAAGATCTCTCTACACCCATTTTGGGTTATGACGCTATCCACACCGTGAGGACCGTTAGTGGACCCTTTAGCCTTCCCTCCTTAGGAAGGTGCTACCCCCTCATTTACAAGTTCACTCGGTGCTAAGTTAAGTTCATTTTATTGAAAAATACTTTATTAACATTACTTTATAAAACATAGTCTTAGGAGAGTCATCCCCTCATATTCTTAGATCATAGTTCATAGATGAGTGTTCATCAACCTAAATCATTTGAGAAATCCTTTCACATGGACATAGCATATGTATTAGCACTATCTAGTTAAGGATACACTTGAGCACACCTTTCAAGGATCCTCTATTGACTAGATCATCATTAATCTGTGTGTATTTGTATGTGAGCAAACCTTTCACATAACACATAAATTTCACACATGTTCATCTATTAATTCATAAGTCTATAGGTGTAATTTTATATGAGCAATCAATTCATATCAACACTCTAAGACACTATACACAATTATATTTCATCATATCACATACTTAACATCATAGAATGTAACTCATATTCATCATATGCGCATACATTCATTTTCATGTACATAGAGACCAAACCTAGGAACTATCCTATCATGATACACATGTGCAACGCATAGACAAAGTCCTATTCCCTTGCCCATACTAGTATACCTATCAAGTCATCCTAGTTAAGAAATACATAATATACTTCACATACATATAATTTACTTGCATAATAGTAAATACTAGTGAATATGAGAACAACCTTTCATTAAACACTATGAACATTCACTACATTGTAAGCATGCATGTAGAGTGAGTGTGTGTGTACATTGGTCAACATGATCACATAATGGATATAAACTAAACATTGAGGCAGCCACCCTATTAGATCATAATACACTTCCAAGCATAGACCACACACAACACAAAAACTTAGAAGACAAGACAACTTCATATTACACCTAAGACTCCTAACTTTGGCTATTTATGCATTCACATAGGGGTACTTAGGTAAGGTATTCTTTAAGCATTTTAACTCATCAATGTCAGCACCTAAACTTCACCTTAACATAGATATACACATGTTTATACAATAGACATACAACCTAAATCACAACTAGAATAGGAAAGTAGGCATAAGATTCACATAGTGTGGTCATCATAACCACACATTCATATATTCATAGCACTTGCCTTCATGGCCATGATCAACACATATATAATGACAAAAAAATAAACAACGCCACCATAAGTAGACCATACCACACAATGCCATACAAGGTTGCGTCAACGACAACAATATAGGAAAGTAGAGAGGTAGAAGAGTAGAGCAATTCTTACCAATCCTTTAGCATTTGGTCATCATTGACCATTAATACTCTTTAATCAATAAATCAAGTATAGTGAAGTAGCTAAATTACCATAATCATATATAAAAATCATGTATAAGCTACTACAAGGTCATGCCTACAACTCGTACAACCCATTAACACACTAGAAGATAGAAGGACATAGACCATTAACCAATTTCACTTGAATGGATTATAAGTCATATGTCATTAATATTATCAATCTAGGGCAGTATCTAAATATTCGCTTAACATATCAAAATCATGCTTAAATCCCTACAAGATCAGCCTACCAACATAGGCATTAAACTTATCAATTCACTAGTAAATAGAGGAAATAGAGAATTCTATTGATTCCCTAAGGCCTTGATCATCAATCATATTTTATCGATAATGTACACGTTAGGAAGTAGCTAAATAGATCATTATTCAAAGGAATCATGCATCATCTAACCTAAAATCAAGCTCATGTCTTATACATAGCATTAAATCAGTAAACTAAAAGATCTTAGATCAATTCATATCAATCCTTCTTCACCTTGATCATACACAATTTAAATTTATAATTTAAATCATAATATTAACCTTAGGCGGAAGCTACAAGACTCTCAACATACTTGAAATCCACTTTTAAACAATTAAGGACCAACGTTATAGTGATCATATTGATAACTAGGCTAGGCAAGTTCAAACCTTCATACATTGATCCACATGTATCCTTCATCATCAATTCATTATCAATTCGCATAAACAACAGTAGATATAACCAATTCAACGTAATAGAATCAAAAATCTACCAATAACAGACCATGATCACAATGCCCATGCAAAGGCTAAATCAATTTTGGGAAGGGACATGGGTTCATCATGCAATTGGATTAAAATCACGTTAAAACCAATACAGTAACATCAATTCATCATGATTTAACCATTTAAAATATTTTTAGAAAGAATCCATGGCTAGATTGAAGAAGAAGAGATTTGATCATGAAACCTTCTTTGAAAACTTGAGATTAACTCTCAAAGTGAAAGATTACTTGGAGATGAAGGATTACCATACCTTTGTCTAGTTGAAAACCTCTAAAACTATATGAAGAATACATAGAAATCCAAGCTCCAAGCTGTTCTTGAGCTTCACCAATGTTGGAGTTTCTAGAGAGAATTGTTTTGGAGTGAAAGTTTATTTTGTCAGCATGAGATTTGGAATTGGTTGGTCACCTTTTAGATCACACCCAAAAATAGGTAAATAAATAAATTAGGGTTAGGTTAGGACCTAGGGTGAATTTCCCATTCACCCCTTTAATGAGACAGTGCGCAAGGCAGCAGTTGCAGGCCACCATCGACGGACATCATCGACGGCCAGCAGGTCCATCAACGGGCCGTCTGTGGCTTCAGTCGATTGGACCTTGGCCTGTTCTTGGGTTGAGAATTACCCAGGATAATTTTCCATCGACGAGACCTCAACAACGGGAGGTTTTTCAACCAACTGGGCGTCGTTTGGTTGAGTCGATTAACATTGCCAAGGCATTGTCTCGACATCCCTTGGGTCGTTCTTGTGGGCCCTTTTGTGAGGCCCTTGGGAAGTCGTACACGAGAGTTTCCAACGTAAATACAAACCTTAATAAGTTTTAGACCTACCAAATCAGTTTCACCTAAAACAAATACTCGGAACTCGTCCAAACATGCAAGGCCTCATCAAGACACACATGAACGTCTCAAGGGCTAACTTTCGAACGTCTAAGACGTTCATGGACGTTTGACCTCCAAACTTCACGAAACTCCATACACTCCCTATAAAATCACTATAAATCATTTTATGATTTCATAAGCTCATTAAATACAATATAAGCACGTATAGACACATGAGGCACATAGGTGACTAGTCGTCGAACGTCTTGGTCGTCCCTTGACGTTTGACTTCCAAATCACCTCAAACTTTACACACTGACTCAATACCTTATTCTAAGCCATTTTAGTACTTTAAAATCTTAAGACAACTATGTTAGGATCTAAACACCCTAACTCATTTTGGGGGTCTTACACCTTCTCCGATAAGGGAAGTATCAAGATTCCATGTTTACCTCTCATGGTCTATGTCAGTTAAGAAAAACCCCACAAAAGTAATGAAAGTGCTAAGTACTATAAAAGAGTGTAGTACTTAGGGTATATAGTGGAATGGAACACTATTTATCCATTGCACTAGGTAGGCATTCCAAAAGGGGAGTCTTGGTGAGTCTTATATTGATTGAATGAACTAAGTCTTCTAAAAGAACTTAGTACTTAGGGTAGGTGGTGGAATGGGACGATATCTATCCATTGCACTAAGTAGACCTTCTAGAAGGGGAGTGTTCGTGCCAAACCTTCTAAGAGAGTGTACTACTTTGGTAGGTGGTGGAAAGCAACTCCATCTAGTCATTTCACTAAGTAGGCATTCCGAAAGGGAAGTGTTGGTGTATTGTTTGAGTGTTATTCTAATGTCTTGTGATTGAGTGGTGATTTGTTCTCCCAAGTGGAGTAAGCCTATGGTGGGTAGTCTTAAAGATCTCCTTGGTGTGAATTGAAGGAGGTGTATGTGCGTTTCCTTCATGTATTACCTTGGAGAGTCTTAGGATGACCTCGGTAAGGGAAACTCCTATGGAAATGAGTTTACTTCCTCTTGACAATACCTACGGAGTTCACCCTTTTTTGAAATAGGATAGTTCACTATAATGTTGAAAGAACTTACTGTAAAATTTGGAAGCCTTACTGTAAAGTGCCTCTTTTTGTAAAAATTATGGAAATACTTCTCTAAGTGTTAAATGATGTTTCTTATGTTGTTTTGTTTCTAAATTCATGAATGTTTTACTTATTTGCCATGAAAGCTTATTTTACTGAAATGTACCTTTTTGCATGTTTTTGCATATGCCATACTTAGTACATTATTTGTACTAACCCCATACTTTTCTATACTTAATAAGTATAGGTTTTGGAAGCAAGGTTGAAGTCTAGAAGGGAAAGCTTGGGAAAAATTATCTCAAGACTAAGTATGTACTTATATATTCGAGGGCATAGTTTCTATCTTCTTAGTTTCTTTATGTTAAGACTTATTATGTATTGCTTTCAAGGTAAAGGGCCGTGTCCCTAAGATATTATGTCGAGTCTTTAAGTTGGCTTGTGACGATGAGATTGTATAAGTTTATATGAAAGAATTACTTTTTATATTAAATGTCTTTAAAAGTTTTAATTCCACACTACTTTTCATGTATTATGAAATGAACGATAGTTAAAGGGCTTGTACAGGACCGCAAAGGGTCAAGTACGCCCGGTCATGACCCAAGGGTTCTCCCTAACTTCTAGGGGGTACTTTCGGGTCGTGACATGAGGCTGGACAACTGCCTTGAGCCTTCACCAGGCTAAGTGTCCATCGGCTCCTCACCATCGACGGACCGTTAGTGGACTGACGAGTCGTTCTTTGGCTCCGTCTATTGACACAAGCAAAGCCGTGTCTCGACAGCCTTTGGGTCTTCCTTGAGGGCTTCTTGTGCGGCCCTTGGGGAGTCGTACAAAGATGTTTCCAACGTAAATATGAACCTTAACAATTCAAGGACCTTCCACATTAGTTTCACCCAAAACGAACACGTAAACACATCAAAACATGCAAGGCACACTCAAGACACACCCATATACGTCTCAAGGGCTAACTTTAAAACGTCTTGGACGTTCTTGGACGTTGGACCTCTAAAATTCATGAAACTCACCATACGGCCTATAAAAATCATTATAACTCATATAAGGACCTCATAAGCCAATGACACACATATTAGCACATAAAAACACATAAGGCCTTTTTGGTGACTAGTCGTCGAACGTCTTCGTCGTCCCACGATGTTTACTTCCAAATGACTTGAAACCACCCATGAGTTCTTTAAAAAAATTAATTAACATATTAACAATCTTATAGGCACTTGTGAGGCTCTACACACCCTAAATCATTTTGGGGGTCTTACAATATCCTCCCACATGGGAACATTCGTCCTCGAATGACACTTAGAACATTTTAATATCAACTAGGACTTAAATGAATCATAGATCCGCTCACAACATTCACGACATCCTCATATAGAAGTCAATGCACCAAGATTACAAGGAACACAAACTTCAAACAATTTAGCATTCAATGCAACACAAGCAAGCAAAACATTTATTCACTCACTCTTTAATGCATCAAACACATAGGCTCTTGTCATGTTGATAGGAGGAACACCCTTCTCCTAATATTAACATGGTCTCTTTATTTTAATTCATTAAGAGATCATCATGCAACCATCTTTAAATCACACTTAAGCAGTTGTAACAACACTGAAGAACACGTACGCACTCATACTTTAATGCACATAGACTTGAGTCAATTAAATCAACAAGGGTATTTCTTCATTAGACCTACTTCTATGAATGTCATACTCAACCATACCATGCTTAGTTCTGTCCATGGAGGAATGTCCCTGTCCTCAACACACTTACACGTTTCATGAGTTCATAAGCGAAAAATGCACAAAGGTTAGCTCACTGTAAAAATGAGAATTTTCTCAACTCTTAACAAAAGCATGCTCAAACATTCTTCCTAGTAAAGTCAAAATAGTATTCACACCACACACATCATAACAATAGGAAGCCATTTGACAAAATTTCAATTTCTAGCCTAACACTAGCTTTCATAAACATGGATCAATTTAGAAAAATCTCCCAACTTATAGGCACACACAAGGACATTAGATAAACATGCCTTCACATTTCAGGAGTGAACCTAAAATCATGCTTTCCAAACCATAGAAGTCAAATAATTTTCAAGAGACTTAACATTTTTCATTTTAAAGGGGCTAAAGTTCACATTACAAGGCTAAACCTTACACATCAAAAGTGACTTCAAACATGCTTCTTACCTTATCTCATGAAATTAGATGCACAACTAGCATATAAAGATGAACACTCAACATGAGAAAAACATGGATTTGATCAAAAATCTTTTTCAAGTACTTTAGAGTCTTCAAAACGTTCTTAACATAACGTCTATCAAGACATACCAAACATATGAAGGTCATGCAATTCATACTTTATGCAAAGCTCCTATCACAAACAAGCTTACTAAGAATTCATTAGATTCAAGCTCAAGTAAGAATAGAAGGACAAGGTAGATAATATCTACAACCTTAATACTCCATCACTATCCCCCACTTAGGGTAAACCCAATTAAGAGCAACTTAACCCAACCTTAAGAGGATCTTAACTTATAAACCTTCATTTTCATCACATAAAAGTGATTACTATTTTAGAAGAACTTACATTAACTCAACCTAGGAATACTAAAGGCATTCTAAACATTATTATCTATGCAAATTATCACCAATCATCAAGTTAGGTCATATTACCAAACCACATTTGCAACAATACAATAGTCACCAAGGTCATACAACATTAGGGGAAATAATAGAGGAGACTTAGCCATAATGACTCTTTCTTTTCTTTCTACTTTACAGTAAGGTAACTTCTAGGTCAATCAAACCCACATCATCACCCTACATATAAAATCATACTACCTTCACTTCTTGGATCAAGCCTATACAACACACTCCAATCTATACTAGGCAACTATGAAGGTTCACACATATAAACAAAGGGAAACATTGAACCGTTACACATTCATATATAAGCAATATGCATCTTTAGCATTTTACACTTTCTTCTAAGTATTTCAAGTCTAAACTATATTATAAGACTATCATCATACATACTCATAAGGCAACACATTATTCCAAAAGGAACTGAATTTGACTATAACACTTCTAACATGCTTCAACCATATCATGACATACATTTCTCAATCATAACATGCTATTTCACATAAATCTCATAGATAGCCACAAAGGGCATCATATCATCATAACATTGCAAAATTCACTTTCATACATACTCATGAAACCATAAAACCAAGATAAGTATCAAACTCACCTTTTCTCCCTCAAGTATAAAGATACCATCTCATCCAAGCAATCACATCTTAAAGACCACCGGACAAGAAAACATAAGAGAGAGATCTTATAAAGTTAAGTTCTATGGCACGACATGAGAATAGTGAAGAAGGAAAGATCTATCATCCTATAGCTTGCCACACCACAAATTTGTCGCGATTAACCAGATGATTCGAGACTCTACAAGACGTGGCACACGAGACTTTTGGAACCTAAAACAAATTTTATAACCTCATGTTCTGATACCACGTATGTCACATCCGGGGAGCACCCCCTTGAATTAATATGGTGTAATTGACCTCTCGGAGGTCTTATAAACGCCCATCGTTATCATTCATCGCATTGTCATAAGTAAATTAGCGGAAAAATTAAAACTTTTCTTAGCACATCTGTAAGATCCTGAAAATGACTTAGGTGAACTAGATCCTAACATTGTTTTCATGATGGTATAGTGTCCTAAAATGGTCTATTATATTGTATACAGGCAGTGTCTAAGAGTTTGGGTGCATTGGAAGTCAAACGTCAAGGGACGACCGAGACGTTCGACGACTAAGTCACCTATGTCCCTCATATGTGGTTCTATGTGTTTATGTATGATTCATGACATTGTAAGGTATTTAAATGAGTTATTATGGTATATATAGACAGTGTGTCAAGTTTCGTAAAGTTTAGAGGTCAAACGTCCAAGAACGTCCATGACATTCGAAAGATGGCCTTGAAATGACATTGTATGTCTAGGCATGTTTCGTCGAGTTTTACGTGTTTGTTTTCGCTGAAATTCATTTGAGAGGTCCTAAACTGATATAAGAGGATGTTTGGGTTGTAAACATCCGGGCATGTATCCCCAAGGACAATCCAAGGGTCCTTGAGGAAAGATCCAAAGTTGGTGCCAAGACTGCCCAAGACAACCCAAACCACAGAGGCAGTCGACGCCCAGTTGGTAGGGTATCGTCGATTGGGACTTAGGAGTGTGGGATAGTAATTCAAATACTAGAATCAGTACCCAACCACAGACCAATAGGATGGCCCGTTGGTCAAGGAACGGGCCGTCGTTTCGCAACCGTTAGTGGACTGCCTCCTTGCGCAGGTTCACTGTAAGTTGAGGGGTGAACTTGTAAATTCACCCCACTTTCAAATAAGAGTATTGGCGGTTCCTAATGGGTATTTTGGGTATTTTAAATGTGTATTTAATTCTTTAACACTTAGAAGATTTCATTCTTCAAAATCAAAACCCCAAATCCCTTAGAAATTCCTTAAGACTTCATTGAAGCCAAAACTCAAGGAAGAGCTTGGATTGGGGATTTGAGTGGATATTCTTCGTCAAATTGAAGAATTAACTTCATTGAGGTATGGTTTTTGATCCTTGAAACTCGTTTCATCAGGATCCCAACTCTCAAAGATGTTTTTTTAAAGTTTTTCAAAGTTTAATTGACCTATTTCATGATTTATCCATGGGTTCTTGCATTAATGGTTTTTAATCATTGTTTAGTGATTGAATTTTTGTTATTAAGATGATTTTAACTTAATTAACCTATAAACCCATGTAAATTGATGAACCCTAGTTTTTGACTATTTTATGGGTTACTTGATATTGGTCTAATGCTTATGAATTAATGTGTAGTTTCTTATGGACTTTCTAATAATGTAAGAAATTGTATTCAATTGATATCTAATTGGTCTTAGATTGATAAATATATATTTAATTTACTTAGATTTCATGGAGTATTATAGTTTATGTAGTGAATTGATATTCATGGCCGTGGGATTGTCTTATGATATTGAATTGGATGATTTGGCTTTGGATTGAAGTGTTGAGGATGAAGTGGTTGTACGCTGCCCTATTTCCCTTTATTTAATTTTAATTAAACTTCAATTATGTTGTGATTGGTTTGGTCCAATTATGGTGGCGGTGTTATATGAATTGATGTGGTCTTGTCGGCGTTATATTAAGTATTATGATGATAATGGCCTTGTCGCCACTACTTGAAGTATTATGTTGATTTTTTTAGTTTATTATGTGAAGTATGATCATATATAACTATACGTGAAGTAATGTGAAAGTATGTGTTCTTCGATTGATGATATCTAGATGATCATGTTAGACTAATGACTATGTGTTGTGTGTAGTCTTAGTGTTGAATGAATGATTGTTCCTACTTGACTATATGAGTCTAAGATGATTATATTGATGATTACATAGTCGTGTATAGGATGATTTTAAGATGATAATGGTTGTCCTTATGTGCTTCTAGAATGACATGTAATATGTGCTAAAGTGAAGTCATGATGTGTCTTGTTTAGGAAGACTTGTATCCCTTACTTGATGTATGTATTAATGTTAATATGTGATGTCTTGACTTAGGAAGCTAAAGCGTCTTAGTATTGAATGAATGAATGATAGGTGAGACCTTGAATGATGATAAGAGGGTCCTTTATATGAAACCTTGAACCTAGTGGTAAGGTTATGAAACTTGAAGTCGAAAGCCGTAATGGTATCCTTCATGTAATGAATCATGGACTTAAGGTTGATTGGCTGGTACGGCATCATATCAATCCTTAGGAAAGTCATAATGAGCTTCTTGTCGCCATTGAGAGGTAGCCCTAGCGGACCTTTCTTTGGTAGGATAAATGTAATTGGGTTATGAACTTTATGTGGAACCCTTTTATATGAACAGTAATGTGATTTAATCTATGAGAACGAAGGCTAGCACCGAGTGAGTATGGTAAGGGAAGTAGTTCTAGTTAAAGAATGAGACTAGATTACAAAGCATGCCCTTCATATTCCTTAACCATGTGCCTACATGGGATGTGTCCAAGTTCTACCATTGGCAAGTAGAACAACCTCATCGGGGTAGGATAGAACTCCGGATTCCATATTTTACTACCATGGTCTATGTTGGTTATTGCCTATTTTCATAATATGGGATACTTATTAGCATTAGAGAAGTTCTATGAAGTTTAGGTGGAGGTATGGGACGCTATCTAGACATTGCACAATAGGCTTAGTAGGTGTTAATAAGAGTCCCTAGGTCTTCTCCAAGACCATTACTTGAATGTCCTTTACGTGATGAATGTGTCTTAATGAACTAATGAACCAATGAATTATGTTAGGAAGTATGTAAATGCATGAGTACTTAATCTAAAGTGACTTAAGAATTCCTTAGCTAAAGTGTGAAAAGGGCATATGGGATGATCTCTTCATGTCATATCTATGGAAGTCTTGAGAATTACTCTAGTTAGGGAAGTTGGTTGTTATGTTTGACATGACTTAAATTAGGAAGTTTTAAGGATTATTTAGGTAACCTTGAATAGAGTGTATGGGCGTTCTCTTCTAGGAGTACTTAAGTAAGTCTTTTTGATAGCCTTGGTAAGGAGAATGTCATATCTTATATGTTATGTGTTTGATGTCTTGTAAGTGTGTATGTGTCTCATTATCAGTAATCTTGAGGATCGTTTAGGCACATTTAGAGAGTGTGTATGGGCGGTCTCTCTTTGTGTGACTTAAGTGAATCTTAGGATAGATTTTAGTGGGATGATTACATTCTAGAAGAGGTTTAAAATAAAGGAAGATACTTCACTGTAACAGTGAAGAACTTCACTGTACAGTGAAGTGAGGGTACTGTAAAGTGACCCTTAAAATGTGTTAAATTGTCTAAATGTTATCTTATGTGTTTCTAAGTTAATAAATGTTGTTCTTGTGATTATATTATGATATTTAAGAGAAAAGATGCATATTTTCAATAAATGTCCGTTTTCATGATTTTTGTGCATTATGCCATACTCAGTACATGTGGTTCTTCTAATCCATGCTTTTATCTATCTCTATAGTTGTTGGTAGGTGAGGAGAATTTGGAAAAGAAGACTTGGACCGTAGCATCGTTCAAGAGAAGTTGAAGTATGTCCTCAATTGATTCGAGGGCATATATAGATGTCTTTTATGTCTTTTATTTCGAAGTATTCTAATAGACTAAGTATTTCTATATTTTGAAGTATGGGCCATGTCCCAAAAGTATTCTCGTGTCTTAAGTTTTATGAGATTGAGACTTAGTATTTCCTATGATTTTATACGAAAGAGTTTTTTAAAGACTATGATATGTTTTATGAAAAGTTTTAATTTCCGCACTACTTTTCACTATGTATATACGATGAATGATATGAAAGGGCTTCTATAAGACCTCCGAGAGGTCGAGTATGCCGGTTGCAATCTGAGATTGTGCCCTAACTTCTAGGGTGTGGTCTTGGGATGTGACAACATCATATGCTAGAATCTTCACTTCATATATATATAAAATATCATAAGTACATATTACATAGTTAAAGACTCTAGTCTCTTCTTGCGATTCTAGACTCAACATCATTAGAGTAAATTAGGGACACGACCCTTATAATATAATATACAAGTATAATAATATAACCCTTTACAGTAAACCACAATTTAGGAGACCCTTGAACTTAATTTCCTTTCCTTGAGCTTGGGAATAACATATAGAGCTCCTCGTCTTCTAAAGACATCCTTTAAGCATCCAAAACCTACACTTTGTGTAAAAAGTAAAGAAGAATGGAGTTAGTACCAGAATGCACTAAGTATGGCAACCATGCAAAAACATGCATTTAAAAGGGACCTTTTTCTTGAAATCATACTTCATGCCTTTTTGAAAATATCTTTATAAAACCTTTATACGATAAGCATTATATCATTTACATACTTCGTATAGGCATATTCAATGGTCGTATATTTTATAAAATCATACAACACATTTAAGACATTTTAAGTACCCTAATACAGTAAGCACTTCCACATTACAGTGAGCTTATTTTCTCTTTACGGTGAATTTCTTTCCTTTAACTTATTAACATCCCAAGTAACCGTCTAGTGATACTTGGTGCAATGCATCAACTAAAGGCCACAAGGAAATCATACCTACACCCTACAAAAGGCATCACATACCATCATAGAAATATAGTACATCATAGACACATTTAGGTCAAGACCTAGGGACATTACAGTGAACTCTATTCATTTTGCACATATACTAATTTCACTTTACATAGATCATTATGAGTCCTTACTCACCATCACAATCTATGTCTACTAGTGCAATGTACATATGAAGCTCCATAACCTCACACATACTTAGTAAACCTATCATTAGACCACAAGCCTTTACATCCAATTTATACATCAACATAGTAAGTGAAGACAACTTCATCCAAACTAGGTAAGAACTTCATCACATAATCAATAAGACCTACACACTGCATATAAGAACAAGATCACATCACATAGATCCATTAGTACTTATACCATGCACATCTTCATAACAAGTAGACAAATACTACCATAGTATGCATAAGGAACATAAGCATAACCATATACATTAGAACACCATTCTAGAACTTCCCTCAAGAGTTACTTGTGCAATGCATAGGTGAAGTCCCATACCCCCACCTACACTAAGCAACTACAGTTAGGTTATCCTAGTTAGGGTCCTTACTTTACTTCCATTGTCCATTTTACTTAAGGAAAACAATAGTCTTAACCGACAATAAGACCATGGTGCTACATGGAATTTGGTATTGTAGAGCCTTACACCAAGGGAATGTGTTCTTACCTATCCAAGGTAGAACATTAGCGCATGCTAGTATACTAAGTGAAATCACTTGCTAGATCCTATGTGGCAAGTATAGTTTATGGAACTTGGAGGTATATGTGGAAACCCTCTTTATGGCAAATGGGTCATTGTAGTTATCCACTTTGGAAACATCACTCTATGCCCTTTAGGTGAGGCTAACCACCTCGTGAGGACTATGGTGACCTACTTTCCTCAAATTGGAAGGGACACCCCTCAACTTCATGTTCTCTCGGTGCTAAGCTAAGTTCCCTTTTTATTAAAATGTCTTTATTAACTTTACTTTATAAAATTAGGCTTAGGAGAGTTAACTCCTCATATGCTTAGCTCATAAGTCATAGATGAGAGTTCATCAACCTAGATAATGTGAGAAACATTTTCACATGGACATAGCATATGTAAAGAACCTATCTAGATTAGGTTAAACTTGATACACCTTTCAAGGCCCCTTCATTGACTATGTAAGCATACATGAGTGTGTGTGTATACATATATGTGAGCAAACCACTCACATAAAACACTAAGGGCACACATGTTCATATATCAATGCATAAGTATATATGTGTAACTATATGAGCATTCCTTTCATATAAAAACTTCAAGACACTATGAACCTTCATACTTCATCATATCATACACTTAACGTCGTAACATAGAAGTCATTTCATAACATGTTCATGCATTCCTATTCATGTACTTAGAAGACCAACCTATGAACTATCCTATAAAGATACACATGCAATGCATAGACAAGGTCCCATATCCTTTCCCATACTAGTACACCTCTCAAGTCATCCTACTGAATGATACATCCCATAACATTATAGAATGGTTAGCATAGCATATGACTCATTTATTCAAGACTTACAAGGTCATTACAGTAAGCTCTAGTCATTATGCACCTATATTAACATTACTTCCGATAGGACATTATAGGACCTCATCATAGATAGCACATATACATAAAGCTAATATAACCACTTACATGCTCATAACATTAGCCATACAACCTAGATCATAGCTACAATAGGAAACTAGGCATAGACTTCACATAGCGTGATCTTCAGCAACACACATTCATAATGTAATTGCCTTCAAGGCCATGATTACATCACACATATATTTACAATAAAGTAAACACCTCCCCCCTAAGGGGACCATACCACACAATGTCATACAAGCCTTCATCGATTAGAAATACTATAAGAAAGTAGAGAGGAAGAGCTATTCATACAAATTGTCACGACCTGAAAGCACCCCCTATAAGCTAGGGATAACTCCCGGATCGTGGCCGGGCGTACTTAACCCTTTGGGGTCTCATACAAGCCCGTCAACTATTGTTCATTACATAAGACTTGAAAAGTAGTGCGGAATTTAAAACTTTTCACGAATAATTAGATAAAGGAAGTCTTTCATAAAATACTAGAGAATTTCATCGTGACAAGCCAACTTAAAGACACAACTTAGATTCTTAGGGACACGGCCCTTTACAATAAAAAGGAAAATACAAAATAAGTCTTAATAATAAAACTAAGAAACATAAACTATGTCCTCGAATATATGAGGACATACCAAATCTTGAGGGATAGAATTCCCAAGCTTCAACTTCAACCTTCCAAAATCTTCCACCTATACTTATAAGGTATAGAAAAGTATGGTGTTAGTACAAACAATGTACTAAGTATGACATATGCAAAAACATGTAAGAAAGGGACATTTTAACCAAATAAGCTTTTATGCCAATTTAATGAGACATTCATGAACTTAGGAACAAAACAACATAAGAAGCATCATTTAACACTTAAAAAGGAATTTCCATAATTTTGACTTAAAGACACATTTTACAGTGAACAACCAATTTTTACAGTAAAACCATCACCTATTACAGTGAACTACTTATGTATACGACTTTCACAAAAGTGCTCTTCTCCAATAGGACTCTTAGTCACACTAAGTGCAATGTGAGAGTAGCATCCCATACTACCACACCCACTTAGTGCTCCTAATGGATTCCCAAGGATTTGAGCACTTTACAACAATTTGCCAACATTACAGTGAAGTACTAGAAAATGATATAATAAGTTTAAAATCTTTACATTGAACTAAAGACTCCAACAATGGTGGACTTCCAAAGTGTTGAAAATGAGGAAGTGAACCCATTTCCGTAGGAGTTTCCCTACCTAAGGATAATCCTAAGATCCTCTAAGTTAAGACATGAAGAAAACGTCTAAACACTTCCTTCAATGCACACCCAAGCGATCCTCAAGACTAACCCGTTCGTCTTACTCACCTCCGGAGAACAAGTCACCACTCAGAGACAAGACATTAGAAGGACACCCAAAAAAACACCAAAGACTTCCCTTTCGGAATGCCTACTTAGTGCAATGAGTAGGATAGCGTCACATACCACAACCTACCCTAAGTAGTACATTCTTTTAGAAGGTTTGGCACCAAGTCTTTCCTTTCGGAAGGCCCTACTTAGTTCAACGGATAGGTAGCGTCCCATACCACCACCTACCCTATGTAGCACGTTCCATTAGAAGACTTAGTTCAATCAATTCACATAGGTATCACAGTAATTAAAAGATTTATCATTTTCATTACTTTTGTGGGGGGTTAGCTTAACCGACAAAGACCATGAGAGCTAGGCATGGAATCCCGATATTAACCACTATCGGATGAGGGATCCTCACTTGCCTAGAGTAAGGTCATACTTCAGCTTTTACATGGCTTTCCCAATAGCTACAGCTATGCGGGCACATAGTTAAGGGATAGGGAGATTTCTACTAAGTAGCTCATTCTCTACTAACGAGGATTACTAATCTCAAGAGGTACAATGGAATACAACATCTCAACTCAGAAAGTTTATTCCACCTCTTCTTCCTATCCTCTTGGTGCTAGGCATAACTCCCCACGGATTCTCACATTATAGACTATAGGTTAAGGATAACTAGAGAATACCACATCTCAACTCACGAAGTGCATTCATCCTCCGAACTATCTTGGAAAGCTCATTAGGAATAGTGAGGTTCCTACTAGACACTTCATCTCAACTCACGAAGAGTGTCCACCCCAAGACTCCCCTTCTTACTAAATTAGCTTCATTCATTCATTTAAAGTGTGTGTGTGTACATGTGAGCACACCTTGCATATAAGAATCATCTCATATACATTACTTCTAAACATGCTTTAGACTTTCATTTATCAACTTACACAGTTTACAAACTTCACTTAGTCATATTCTTCAATTAGACCAAAATCTAAGTCAAACATACAATTCAAGCTTCACAATCGCAATACAAGACCCATTTACAATTTCTATTCATTCTACTAATTAGACCTTCAAGATCGCATTCTCAATACATATAAAACATAATCAATTCATCAAAAAAATACCGCCACCAAGAAGGTGGACCATATCACTCAAGAATCAATTTATAATAAGAAACAATACAAATAAGCAACTCTTCATTTGAACAAGCCATAACAACCTATAAGCATTTTATCATTAATTCATCAAAATAAATCCCTTAGGGCAGTAGCTAAACCAACATTACAACACAATAAAACCAAAGTTCATTCTATGCATAAACATGCTCATTTGACCCATTTCTTAAACCACCATTTGAAAGGAAACTTTAACATGATTTCATTAAGGTTTTAGCATTAAAATAACCAACTAACATTAGAAAAATCCTTAATTAACCATTAGAAACATTCTCATGCAAGACCCATGTTTAGGTTGAAGATGATAGAAATTACTGTTGAAAAACCTTTTTGGAAATTCATTGGAAATGGCTCCTTGAATGAAATAGTATTCAATAATGGATACCATACCTCAAATTCAAGAAAACCCAAGAATGTTTGTGAAGAAACACGTCCAACCAGCCCTTCCTATCCCTCCTTGACCTCTAGCTTCAATGGAGACTTGAAAGAGTGTGTTTTTTAGAGAAAGAGAGTTGATTTTTAAATGAGGGGTCTTGTCTAGGTCTAGGGCTTAAAAATAACTTAATATAACTTAAAAACACTAAAACATTGACCTACGTTTATAAAATACTTGGGGTGAATTTACAAAACACCCCAAGACTTAACAGGCAGTGTTGCAGCTTTTTGGACAGCCACCATCGACAGACCAACCAACGGTCCATTTGTCAAGGGACGGGCCGTTGTTGAGGTCCGTTGGTTGGGGCTGCAGCTCCCCAACTTTCAGAGGTTCTTGTCGAAACGACGGACCAGGTCGACGGGCCGTTGCCGAGTCGACGGGCCATCATTGGCTCGTCAATAGTACATTCTTATGGCAGTGTTGGTCCATGTCTTGGACCCTTCATCTAGGGCCCCTTGTGGGTCCTAGGTGGGATCGTTCCCGGATGTTAAACTCCTAAACTAAGTCGTCTAGGTATTAGGAACATCCCATGCAAGTTTCAAGTAAAACAAACACGTAAAACTCACTCAAACACCTCAAGACAGACAAGTACTTTCTAAGGCACACCTTTCGAACGTCATGGACATTCTTGGCGATTGACCTCCAAATTTAACCAAACTTCACACACTGCCTAAGAACACTAAAGTAACTCATTTTAAGTTATAATTACCTCGAGAAACAACCACGAAGATCTAGTTCACCTTAGTTCATTTTAGGGCGTTACATTCTCCCCCACTTGGACTAACATCCGTCCTCGAATGACACTTAAATCTCAAGAAAAACAACGACTCACTTAGCATCACATAAGATATTACAATCTTTATAAACACACTCAAAATCAAAGCATCAACTAGCAAGGAGCATCATTTAACACTTTCAAACACTTAGCAACATAGGCAACTTTTACTAAACTTTACAAGTCAAAACTCATTCTGAACCTTCTTTTATAGAGGAACTACCTTCTATAACATTAAACATGATCATATACAATACTTTTGCACATATTTAAACTTCAATTAGGGCAAGGCAATTTTTTCTCAAATTGCAAGATTTTCAGAGTGAACATTCACTATAACACTCCCAAACATACAAAAATTTCAAAATTCCATTTTTTGAGCAATTTATCAAGATGACATGATCATATGAACTGTAAAACCACATAAATCATTCCATAACACCTTGTGATGTACCGTGGTTTCACGGTACTTCCAATGTTTTTTCCTTAAGTTTAGTGTGTGTCTAAGGCCTTTTTGTAGTAGTTTTAATGTCTAAGGCCTTTTTGTAGCAGGAAAATTGTGCAGAACGAAAACACTGAAGACTGTGCTAAAAGTTGCAGAAGTGATGACCTACGAAGCCATCGATGGTCCGTCGACTCATCGACTGTCCGTTGGTGGCAACTGTCGTTTGAAGATTTATGCTGCTAGGGAAAGATCGGGGAATTCTGACTAAGTGTGGGCCTACGAAAGGGATACCGGTCCTTCGTCACATCGACGGACCGTCCTGGCAAACCTTTGGTGTTAACAGAATGTAGCCCCAGTACCTAATTTTGAAAAGATTCTAAGTATGGAGCAACGAAGGCCATCGATGGACCGTAGTTTTGATCCGTCGATGGTAACAAAATGATGGAGAAGATAGCAGCTGAAAAAAAAAAGTTGAAGTATGGACCGACAGAGGCCTCGACGGTCCGTCGGTGAGGTCGTCGACGGCACACACGTTTTGTACAGAGTATTCCTTAAATAGAAATCCTTTTATTTTTAGTACTCTTTTATTATAAATAGGACTAAAAACCTCGTTTTGGGGGTTAGACTCTTTGTTAATTTTCAGATTTGTATTGTTGGTTGTTGAACTTTGGGTTTCCGAAAATACTTCACTTTTCCTGAATCGATCTTTACAATATTTTGATTAATTCAAGTAATTTTCTGGATTTTATTCAAACTTATTAAAGTAAGTACATGAATTCCTGTCTCATCAATATGAATTGTCTAATTTTTAACATGGGTAAATAAATCCACAACTAGGGTTGTGGGAACCATGGATAATTAACAAAGTAGAACTAGCTAAAATAACAATTCTAGAATAGTTTCTTTCATGTATTGATAATTCTTTCGTTTAGAAGTATTTTTAACGGTGGCCAACGTTAGAACTCGCCTTGGTGCTACTTGCCGGACCAAGGAGGTAGATAATAAGAAATGAATTATCAACGTAGATTTAGTATACACTATCTAATAGGCTAGTTTCAATTGGTGCGAAGTAGTAACTTAGCCATACATTGAATATGATGCTTAATATGAGGTAAAAGGTAAGGTTTAGTAAAGTATACACACGTAGCCGGACCAACGTGAGGAGTGAAATTTCCTAGTTGCCGGACCAAGGAACTACGGATACATAACTGACCACTTTGCATGCAAGATACTAGGAAAGAGTTGTTATAGCTAGGGTTACTGCGTTATGAACCTATGGGGAACACTTACACCCTAGTTTCGCTCATCACTTGATAAACATCAAACATTTGAACTTGCTACTTGTTTATTTAAAATTAATTAAATACTTTTGTTACACAAAACCCCCCATTAATTGTGTGTTTTCGGAAAGGACTTGATTAAAATAGAAGTAATCGTAGATTAAAGTTAAGTCTAAACCATTTTCCTCGTGGGATCGACCCAAACCTAAATTTGGGTTCTTTACTTGATACGACCGCTTATACTTCTTTAGGGAAGTGTAGTTTAAATGTATCAAATTTTGGCGCCGCTGCCGGGGATAGTGACTTCTAGATTAACTTTAAGCACATTACCGAATTTTAGGCAATAATTTCCTGATTTTACTTTTTCTTTTTGTTTTTGTCTCTCGCAGGTCTAGCTTTAGTGTATGCAGGTACACGGAGTCGAGGAGAACCAATACTTCCACTTGATCCTGAACTAAACCGTACACTTCGCAGCATGAACGTTCAAAACAATCATGCTTATATCGAGGATGAGATTAATCCTCAACCTCCCCCGACGTTTGATGCTCATAATCAAGTGATGGTTGATAACCCTCGTGAAGTTAATCCGAGGAGGAAACCTCCTGCTCCACGCCATCAAGAGTACTATAGGGGAAATGTTAACATCACTGACTCTGATGGACCACTTTTCCTACCTTCTCTACCACATGGTCATACGTTCATGGTAACTAGTAGCTTGATGCAGATGCTCACCACTAGAGGTCTGTTCTCGGGGCTACCAACTAAGGATCCACATGCTCATATCGCCAAACAGAGGTCGGTGTGTAAGAGTTGTGTAGGGAGGCCTGACTTGGACATGGACATCATTGGGTTAAGAGTGTTCCCTCTCTCACTGACGGGAGAGGCTGCGATCTGGTTTACTGAGTTTCCCTACAGTTCAATATATACTTGGGAGCAATTGAAGGATGTGTTCCTAGCATGGTTATTAACCGGTTTCTAAAAAGCTCAACCACAAAGATAGGGTCAACAACTTTGTAGCATTACCAGGGGAATCAGTAAGCAGTTCTTGGGATAGGTTCACCTCAATCTTTAGAAGTGTCCCAAACCACCGCATTGATGATGAGTCGCTGAAAGAGTACTTCTATCGGGGGCAAGATGATAACAATAAGGCGATGCTTGATACTATTGCGGGTGGTTCCTATGGGGAGTGTACTTATGGAGAGATCATTGAGAAGTTAGAGAAAATCTCCCAAAATAATAAAGCTTGGAGCACTAGGAAGTCGAATATTGGGAGAAACACTTTTGTGGTTCAAACTACACACAACTCAGCCACAAATGGATTCGTGAAGAGACGACTCAAATGATAACTGAGCTTGGGTTAGTGTTGAAACATGTCATTGGGGTGTGCAGAGAAAGTGAATGCGGTGAATTATTTTACTAAGCCACCACTGCCAATAGATGAGTTTTACTATGAGGAGGATTCTTATACAGTGAATGAGCAGACGGGGGGTTTCCAAACGAACGTCCAAGGATCCAATTAGGAGAATTGGCGCCAAGGTCAAGTAAATCAAGGTCAGAACTATGGGAATTACAATCGAGAGGGTCACTATGTTCGTGCATAAAACTATAATCGCGACAACAACTTCAACCGGAGTAACTATGGAAACAGAAACGATCCAAGTGGGCCCTATGTTCCACCTCAAAATCAGGAAGTTGCTCATAGGGATGGTGGAGGTAGTATGGCGCGAGTTGAAGACATGTTGCAAAAGATAAGGAGGAGGTTTGACACAAGTGATGAGCACTCCAAGGAATTGAGAGGTGATTTGGCTAACATTGGGCAAAAAATGGATGCACATGCAGTCTCAATCAAGCATCTTGAGATGCAAATGGCCCAATTGTCGTCTACTGTGAACCCTCGTCAACCGGGTACTCTTCCTAGCAACACTGTTCAAAATCCGATGAATGATGGACATTGTATGGAATTCACTACTCGAGGTGGTAAGCAAACTATAGATCCACCTATGCCGTCTGGCGTAGAAAATAAGATGAGAAGAGAAGATGAGGTAGTAAAAGTTAGTGGAAAGTTGGTAGATGAAGTGGTAAAAGAAGTAGAGAAGCCTAAAAAGGTGACTCCCATTCCAAGGCCACTACCACCATTCCCGCAAAGGTTGGTGTAAATAACCGATGATGGTAAATACCGGCGTTTGATTAATATGTTGAAACAACTTTCCATCAATGTTGCTTTGGTAGAAGCTCTTGAACAAATGCCCAGTTACGCCAAGTTCATGAAATATATGGTCACTAAAAAGACATCGGTTAGTTTTAAGGATGATGATAGGATACAACACTGTAGTGTTATTGCTACAAGGTCTCTAGTGCAAAAGAAAGAAGATCCGGGTGCTTTCACTATCCCTTGTACAATCGGGCTATTACACTTCGCTAAAGCATTATGTGATCTTGGGGCAAGCATAAATCGCATGCCTCTATCCATCTACAAAAAAATGGGTTTGGGTGATCCAAATCCCACTGCGATGCGGCTACTGATGGCCGATCGAACAGTGAAGAGAACTATTGGGATACTCCACGATGTGTTAGTGAACGTGGAGTCATTTATATTTCTGGTCGATTTTGTGATTCTTGACTGTGAGGTGGATTTTGAGGTGCCTATTATTCTTGGGAGGCCATTTCTTTCTAGCGGTAGTGCCCTGGTTGACATGGAGAAAGGGCAGATAAAGTTTTGGTTAAAACATGAAGAAGTGAGTTTCAATATTTGTAGATTCATGAGACAGAGTGGTGAGCTCCAATCGGTATCTGCGATATCTTACAGAGTTGAGAGTTCGTCAGAGGTCCAAATAGAAGAACATCTTGGTGTGGCGTCACTAGCAGCAGTGATTATGAACTTTGAGAGTGACGGTATTGCAGAGTATGGGTCATTATTTGCGGCACTTGATCGAGGTGATGTTCGGTTCAAACCCAAGAAATTGGTGATGCATCGCGAGTATCCACCCGTGAAACCATCTATTGAGGAGGCTCCAAAATTAGAGCTTAAGGCTCTACCACCTCATCTGAGGTATGTATTGTTGGGAAAAGATGACACTTTGCCGGTAATTATTTCGTTAGATTTGAAGGTGCAACAAGTAGAGTGTTTGGTTGAATTGTTGAAGAGGTTCAAGAGAGCAATTGGGTGGACTATTGCGGATATTGTTGGGATACCTCCCGGTATTTGTTCACACAAAATCAAACTCATGCCCGATCATAAGTCAAGTATTGAGCACCAGAGACATTTAAATTCACCAATGCAAGAGGTAGTGAAGAAGGAAATTATTAAGTGGTTGGATGCTTGAGTCATATATCCGATCGCTTATAGTAGTTGGGTATGCCCTGTTCAGTGTGTTCCCAATAAAGGGGGAATGACTGTGGTCCCTAATGAGAAAAATGAGCTTGTTCCAATGAGGCCGGTGACCGGATGGAGATTGTGTATGGATTACCAGAAATTGAATGCATGGACTGAGAAGGACAATTTTCCTATGTCGTTCATGGATAAGATGTTGGATAGGCTTGCAGGAAAGGGGTTGTATTGTTTTCTTGATGGTTATTCGGGTTACAATCAAATCTCTATTGCACAGGAAGATCAAGAGAAGACCACTTTTACTTGCCCTTATGGAACTTTCGCGTTCAAGAGAATGCCCTTTGGGTTGTGTAATGCACCGGCTACTTTTCAGAGATGTATGATGTCTATATTTTCCGATATGGTGGGTGACACCATTGAGGTATTTATGGATTTTTTTTTTTATTGTTGGTGACTCATTTGATCATTGTTTGAGTCACTTGTCTGAAATTCTCAAAAGATGTGAAGAGTGCAACCTTGTGCTTAATTGGGAAAAATGACACTTTATGGTGAATGAGGGTATTGTATTGGGCCATCGCATCTCAGAGAAGGGTATAGAGGTTGATCGAGCTAAAGTCGAGGTGATAGAGAGACTTGCTCCACCCATCTCTCTAAAAGGTGTGAGGAGTTTACTTGGGCATGCGGGTTTCTACCGGGGGTTTATCAAAGATTTCTCAAAAATTGCAAATCGTATGTGCAAGCTGCTTAAGAAATAGTGTAAATTTTATTTTGATGAATCGTGTCTGAAGGTATTTGGAGAGTTGAAAGAGAAGTTGGTATCTGCACCCATCATTATTTCTCCGGATTGGAGAAAGTCATTTGAGGTGACGTGTGATGCTAGTGGGGTTGCGCTGGGTGTGGTATTGGGACAAAGAAGGATAAAATCCTTCACCCCATTTACTATGCTAGTAAATCCCTTAATGAAGCCCAAAAGAACTACACCGTGACTGAACAAGAGCTCCTTGCGGTGGTTTTTGCTTTCGAGAAATTTCACTCCTATTTGCTTGGCACTAGATTTATAGTGCATAATGATCATTCTGCCTTCAGATATTTGATGGCAAAGAAGGATGCGAAACCGAGGTTGATTAGTTGGGTTTTACTATTGCAAGAATTTGACTTTGAAGTAAAAGATAGAAAAGGGACCAAAAATCAACTGGCCGTTCACTTGTCCTGTTTAGAAGATGAAGCAATGCGAGAGTTAGGTGAAAAAGATGAAATTGATGATACTTTACCCGATGAGCATGTATTGGCTGCTTCTCAAGACTTGATTCTATGGTTCGCAGATTTTGCGAATTAATTGGCTAGTGATATCGTCCCATCGGACTTTTCCTTTCATCAAAGGGAAAAGTTCATGCATGATGTGAAAAAGTTCTTTTGGGATGAGCCATATATATATAGCAGTTGTGTCGATTGGCTTATTCGGCGTTGTGTACCGGAAGTTGAGTTGTTGAGTGTTTTGGAAGCATGCCACTCCTCGCCTGGGGTGGGTATCATAGTGGTATCCGGACAGCCCATAAAATCTTGCAATGTGGCTACTGTTGGCCAACCATCCACCAAGATGCACATCAGTTCGCCAAGGCATGTGATAGGTGCCAAAGAGATGGCGGTATTTCTAGAAGGCAAGAGCTCCCGTTAAATCTCATTCTTGTGATCGAATTATTTGATGTGTGGGGCATTGACCTTATGGGCACTTTTGTGAGTTCTCATGGGATGAAGTACATTCTTGTGGCGGTTGATTATGTGTCAAAATGGGTGGAAGCCATAGCACTTGCAAATAATGAAGGGAAGAGTGTCACCGCGTTCTTGAAAAAGAACCTATTTTCCAGATTTTGCACCCCAAGGTCCATTATTAGTTATGGGGGATCCCACTTTTGCAACAAGTTATTCAAAGAATTGTTGGAGAAATATGGGGTTTGCCACAATGTGTCCACTCCATACCATCCTCAGACTAGTGGGCAAGTTAAGGTGTCAAACATAGAAAACAAGTAGATTCTGGCAAAAACGTTGAATGCGAATAGAACGGATTGGTCAAGGAGGCTTGATGATGCTCTTTGGGCCTACCGGACAACATACAATACTCCCATAGATATGTCTCCATACCAACTTGTATATGGAAATCTTATCACTTGTCGGTTGAGTTAGAGCATAAGGCCATGTGGGTAATAAAGAAACTGAAAAATGGATTGGAATGAGGCTGTGGAACAAAGGTTAAATGGGTTGAATGAGCTTGATGAATTTCGATTAAAGGCATATGAAAGTTCAGCCCTCTACAAAGAAAAGATGAAGAAGTACCATGACCAAAAGATTGAGAAGCGCGATTTTGTGGTTAGGGATTTGGTGCTTTTGTTCAACTCTAGGTTACGATTGTTTCCGGGAAAACTCAAGTCCAAATGGACTGGTCCATTCTTGATTACCCATGTTTTCCCTCATGGAGCGGTTGAGTTGGATAATAAGGAGGGTGTAAGGTTCAAGGTGAACGGGCAACGAATCAAAATCTACCTTGGGCATGCTGAAAAGGCGAATGAAGTAATTGAGGCATACCATCTTGATAAGGTCTGAGTTATCAAGAGTCCTGCGTCGTGCCGCGACGTTAAATCAAGTGCTGATTGGGAGGCAACCCAATATATATACTCTAGCCAACAATAGGTTTTTCGTGATTTTATAGGCATAGTTGCATTATTTCTGTTTTTCTCACTTAATGTCACGTATGATTTTTTTTTTTTTGAAGTGTTGGCTAGGGAGTAAACTAGGGTCTGTGTCCGAAAAGTGTCCAGAAAATACATAAAGATTACCTTATTAGGTGTTCAATGTGCAGGGACAAAATCCCCAGAAATCTGCAGAAAATTGGTCTGGCGCACTGATCGATGGACCAATCGACGGACCATCGTCCTGTCGACGGACAGTCGGTAGGCTCCGTATATCGCAGGTTTGTTTCTTTAATTTTTCTATGTTAGGTTACATACGACGGAGAAGTCGACGGACCGTCGACTGACTTATGGTCCATCGACGGGGAATCATCGGTTTCTCCGACCCACTAACCCGACCCAATCTGACAGGCTATATATTAAAAATTTAAACTTTTCAGTTACCCACCCTTTCAAATATCCTCCCCAAACAGTTTCCCTCCCCATTTCTCTTCACTTTCACAACTCACTCACCCATTAACTCACACTGCCTTCATTCTGATTTCCCATCTCCCCCACATCCCCATCATTTCCCAAAGAATTTCTCTCCCTAACTTGTCTTCTTTCCGGTCGGTGTTCGAGGTCGCTCTTTCGTGTGTTTACTTGCAAGAATTCATTCCCTCCTTCCCACCACTAACGTCTACAAGTATGTATCTCTCTTCTGACTTTCATTCCATGATTCTTTGTTTGGAGACTGGATTGTTAGCATGCAAAATTGCCTGAATTCGTAAGTGGGTCTTGACTTAGGGACGAAATTGAATGCTTAATCTATGAAAATTGTATCATTAGTCCCGAAGAATGATGGAATGTGACAGGGTTGGGGGTGTTAGTGTCTATTGTACTTTTAGTTTAATAGGTTTCCGACTTAGGGATTGTTGGGTATTTTAGAATCTAAGTTAAACTTGTGCTAACCGAAGCCCTAGGAAGGACGAAATAGTGTGTCCCATGATACATGATCTTGTTGTGTATAGTGTTGTTTAAAAATTATTCTTGGGGGGGGGGGCAACAATGGCTTTCAAAGGTTGACTCTGACCTGCAGTACGAGACCCCTATCGGCGGACCGTCGTTTAATCGACGGACCATCGATGGTGTCCGTCGTCAGCCACTCCCAACACTTATCTAACTCTCGAACGACGGCTGTCGATGACGAGCCATCGACTGATCGACGGACCGTCCTGCAGGTCCGTCGACGGTAACAAAACCTTATTTACTGAGTGAGTCTGTAATTTTTTCTAAGTGTCTACCCACGGAGGTGGTCGATGGTCCGTCGTTTGATCGATGGTCCGTCCTACACTTTCGTTGTCCTTAACAGAAACTTTCCTTTTAAAAATACAAAAAAATAGTTTCTAAGTGTCCATCGACGGAACCCTACTGATAGACCGTCGTTCTGTCGACGGTCTATCCTGTACTTCATCGTCTCTATCAGAACCTTTGTTTATGAATTTCTCAAAATAGTTTCTAAGTGTGCATCGACGGACCACCACAGACGGACCGTTGTTCCGTCGATGGTCCATCCTGCACTTTCGTCGTCTCTAATAGAACCTTTGTTTTTGAAATGGCTAAATAAATTTTCTAAGTGTTCACCGACGTACACCCACTGACGGACCGTCGATGGTGTTCGTTAGTCAGTTCTGTAGTTCTGCACCACCACTCTGTTTGTGTTTCCCCTTATGTGTTTGATTCTTTTGAGTGTGTTGCATGCTTCTACTAGTACTAATAACCCCTCCTTGCAGGCACACATGGCACCCAAGCAAGACTTAGTCTACTCTAGAGGATGTTCCAAGTCTGTCGCCCCTTCCCGCCGGGTTGTGATTGGGTCATTCGACGATGAACGCGACCCGAATACGTGCCCCCAGGCACCCAGACACCGTCAAGTGTTTCTAGGACCTCTCGGAGCACGCCCAAGAGGGTGGTGTCTGGCTTAGTCACTGCCTCCCAGTCTGATGAGGAGCGCACACTGACCGGCAAACCGTTTGGGTCTACTGCAGTTTCTGAGGAAGCGTCTAGCTCTGCAGAGGCTTTCGAGTCTAAGGAAGCTTAATCTTCACATGGGGCCACTCCTCCAGCTACATCGGTCCACTCTGCCTCGTCTGAGGAGGATGACAGTGCGGATTCTACTCCAGGACCCTTGACTGACATCCCCGCACTGGTTGCTGATCAGCCTAACCGGTGGTGTGTCGAGGGCCAATATCAGATATACAGGGATGCGAAGCTGCTCAACAAAAAGGGGGTCATGACTCAGAATCTGACAGTCGAGCGGCGAGTTCTTATCGGGATTCTTCCCACGATGCCAGCTATACATGACCTCTTCACCCGCCATCGGCTAGAGTGGACGGCTAGAAGTTTGGGCAGTTACAGCGACGAGGTGGTGCGAGAGTTCTACGCAGCTTATGTGGCGACTCTCAGGGCTAGTTTGGACAAGCGGGCTAACCCCGCCAAACACCACCACTAGAGCATGTTCGGGTCCGTGTCAAGAGGGTGGATATCTCCTTGCCAGCCATTCGCAGATTTTTATATGGTGCTAACACTGATGCCACTAGGTCCCCCCTCACTCCCGAGTTTGACTATCGGTGGAAGCTGATAAAAGACGGTTGTTTCCACCATGAGAGAGTGCTGAGAGAGACCACCAAGAGGTGGATAGCCCAGAACATCACCGTAGATGGCGAGGGTGCTGATTGGGTGCTTGAGCCCAAAGGAGGAATAAAGAAGGCCAACATCATATTCACGACCAAATTTTAATGGCTATTGGTCCGTCATTGCCTCTCCCCCACTGCTGCTGATAATATTGTTACATGGGATAGAGCAGTGCTGATAGCCGCCATAGATGCTGGGTTCAAGGTGGATTTCGCGTGGCTGTTGCAGGCGGTCATCCATGAGAGGGACTTTAAGGCCACCACTACATACCCCTTCCCTTGCATGATTTTCGAGTTGTGCAGGTCTACTGGAGTTCCCGTGTGGCACATTGATGTGCTCAAGACCTCGACTGGCCAAGTTGATATCGGTCTCATCCGGGATGAGACCAATGAGTTGGCTCCCAACAGAGGGCCCAGAGCAGAGGTGCATCCTCTTGGTGAGAACTTGGCGGACATGGTAGAGCAAGCTCGAGGGGCTGATCAGGCTACATCATAGCCTACCGACACCACCCCGGTTGAGTCTATCCCGGGTACTAGCACAGCTCTGAGCTCCTCCCGCTCCACCCCATCTGCAGCGCTGGTCCCGATCACTAGGGTCCAGAAATTAGAGGCCCAAATGGCCACACTTCTACATCATATCCAGCCTTGGATGCAGAAGTCCATTGCTGAGGCGGAAGAGAGGATCGAGAAGAAGACGGCCTAGAGGACTGAGAGGCAGATTATGGAGGTCCACTAGCGCCTTGACGTATTTGAGTTGAGGGTTCTTTCCCGGGCAGCCTCTACTGTAGATTTGACGACTCTCTAGGCTGCTGTGGCGAGTTTGAGGACAGATATGGATGCCATTCTAGAGGCCAGGGTGCCCGAGTCTGAGGCCACATTTGTGGAGCCTGCTGATGATACAGTGTTGGCTGCACTTTTCCAGACCACTGTTGCACCACCGCTTCCGCCACGTGAGCATACAAAGAGGCACGGATCCATAGAGGAGGATGAGACTCAATCTAGAAAGAGAGAGCGTCTTGAGTTGGAGGCTGAGAAGAGAGCCTCGCTAATGGATGAGGAGGCCCGACAGATGAGGGCTCAGGAGGTGGCTGCTTGGGCGTCTAGCTCTAGGATTGCTGATGTTGAGAGGAGCACTACTGAGGGTGCTGTTATTGCTGCGGACACTAATAATGGTGTCCCTACTACAGAGGGAGCGGTTTTTGGGAAACTGTATCTGCTAGCTTGTTGATCATCGGCGATGTGCACCTCATGATTGCTTCACCTACCACCCTATTTTATATTTTTATGCATTCGGGACAATTGCATGCTCTTTTGTTGGGGGTGGGGTAAATGGAAATTGAGTGCTAGGGTGAAGTCTGAGTAGCCCAACTCACGATCCTCTCTTGGGGTTTTCTTGCATGTGTTCTTTTTCCCCAAGAGATTGGTTATTATACTATTGAACCGACACGTTAGTATCTTGTACATAGTATAGACATGAAATCTGAAGCATGATGGCTAAATAAAATGATATCCTGTTTTAAATGCTTGCATGATTAGGCATAGTGAATAATGAATGGGTGGATCTAAGCATGACATAGAGATACACCACTGCATGACCCTCAATCTAAAGCTCGAACTAGGTGGTTTATAATCTGGTAGAGTAATGATGTGTTAAGTGAGTGTGAGGAAAGTTAGATATTCCACCGTTGGTACTGAGCGAGAACTTTCCCGGTTAGTCCTACTAAAAGTAATTTGTGATAGACAATTAGGAATGGATCATAGGCCCTTGTTCAAAGATACAAAATCTTTAGCCTAGATAAAAGAAAACCAAATGAAATTAATCCCTTCTTGATCCAAAAGATTTGAGCTTAAAATGGACCTTTCTTTTCTACCCAAATTTATCTTTTCTGGGAACAATGTGTTGGCCCTGGTCCCTCCTTGGACATGTGCACCTAAGCTTATGCCAAAAGCATAAGTTGAGGGTGGCTAATGCATAAAAAAACCTCGTCTTGGCCCTGACCCAACCTTGGGTAATGTGTACCTTGACTCATGGCAAAGCTATGAGTTTAGGGTGGCTTTTATGAAGAATGCTCCGGAAAGTGGGGTTGAAAGAATAAAGAGACAGAAAGAAGAAAAGAAAAGTGACTCAAGCAAAGTTGAAATCATGTGGAAAGTTTGAAAAATTGAAAAAAAGAAAAAGAAAAAAAGAAGAGTCATTTACACAAAAGGAGAAAGAAAAGAGAAAAGCAAGGCAAAAGAATATAAGAAAAATAACAATAGGGCGGAATAAACGACGAAAAGGTAGGATGCTTAGCCATTATGTCAAGGAGGGCGACAAGTCACTAATATTCATCCAAATGTAACCTACCTGACGCTGAGCCTATGTTACAAGCTAAGAAAGTGCTATCGTGATCGTGAGAGTCTAATGTGGTGAACCTATAGCGAAAAGTGTCAAAGAGGTGAGAAGTTGTTGTGAGAGTGAGTGTTGAAAAATAATCCTTATACTCAAACTGAAATCATTGTGTGAAAAAGGAGGATATTGTTTTTGAAGTAAGGACACTAGTTGTAATACTGGAAAGTTCGCACCTTAGTGAGAGATAAAAGAGGAGAGGGGTTGGTGCGTGGTGAGTCTGTGTCATGGTCTGATCCACATGAGCGAGCCTAATATTGATATCATGCATGAACATAATGAAAATAATCAGGATTGATAGCCAGGTGATTGTGAAAGCTTAAATGAAGATACTTTTGTACAAAGGTTTTGTGGTGAGTCATAGTGTGTCGCTTGAGGACAAACAACGAATTTAAGTTGAGGTTGTTGATGTACCGTGGTTTCACGGTACTTCCAATGCTTTTTCCTTAAGTTTAGTGTGTGTCTAAGGCCTTTTTGTAGTAGTTTTAATGTATTTTTCTCTGTGTTTTGCAGGAAAACTGTCTAGAAAAAAAACTCTGAAGACTGTGCTGAAAGTTGCAGAAGTGATGACCTACGGAGCCATCGACGGTCCATAGGTGGCAACCGTCGTTTGAAGATTTATGCTGCTAGGGAAAGACCGGGGAATTCTGACTAAGTGTGGGGCTACGGAAGGGATGACGGTCCGTCGTCTCATCGACGGACCGTCCTGGCAAACCGTTGGTGTTAACAATTTGTAGCCCAGTACCTGATTTTGAAAAGATTCTAAATGTGGAGCAACAAAGGCCATCGACGGACCGTAGGTCCATTGACGGACCGTCGTTTGGGTCCATCGATGGTAACAGAATGATGGAGAACATAGTAGCTAAAAAAAAGAGTTGAAGTATGGACTGACGGAGGCGTCGACGGTCCATCGTTTCCTTGACGGTCCGTCGTTGACGTCGTCAACAGCAGACGCGTTTTGGACAGAGTTTTCCTTAAATAGAACTCCTTTTTTTTAGGACTATATTATTATAAATAGGACTAAAAAACTCATTTTTGGGGTTAGACTCTTTGTTAATTTTCAGATTTGTATTGTTGGTTGTTGAACTTTGGGTTTCGGAAAATACATCACTTTTCTGGAATCGATCTTTACAATATTTTGATTAATTCAAGGGATTTTCTTCAAACTTGTTAAAGTAAGTACATGAATTCCTGTCTAATCAATATGAATTGTATAATTTTTAACTTGGGTAACTAAATCCACAACTAGGGTTGTGGAACCATGGGTAATTACAAAGTAGAACTAGCTAAAATAATAATTCTAGAATAGTTTCTTGCATGTATTGATAATTCTTTCGTTTAGAAGTCTTTTTAACGGTGGCCAACGTTAGAACTCGCCTTGTTGCTACTTGACGGACCAAGGAGGTAGATAATAATAAAAGAATTATCAACGTAGATTTAGTACACACTATCTAATAGGCTAGTTTCAATTGGTGCGAAGTAGTAACTTAGTCATACATTGAATATGATGCTTAATATGAGGTAAAAGGTAATGTTTAGTAAAGTATACACACGTAGCCAGACCAAGGTGAGGAGTGAAATTTCCTAGTTGCCGGACCAAGGAACTACGGATACATAACTGACCACTTTGCATGCAAGATACTAGGAAAGAGTTGTTATAGCTAGGGTTACTGCGTTATGAACCTATGGGGAACACTTACACACTAGTTTCTCTCATCACTTGATAAACATCAAACATTTGAACTTGCTACTTGTTTACTTATTAATTAAATACTTTTGTTACACAAAACCCCCCCTTTAATTGTGTGTTTTCGGAAAGGACTTGATTAAAATAGAAGTAATCGTAGATTAAAGTTAAGTCTAAACCATTTTCCTCGTGGGATCGACCCCAACCTAAAATTTGGGTTCTTTACTTGATACGACCGCTTCTACTTCTTTAGGAAAGTGTAGTTTGAGCGTATCACCTTGAAACCATAATTCATGAAAAATGCAATTTTCTCAAAATTTGGACTTATAGTGAATTCAAAACTTCAGTGTGTCACATGCTTTAAAATTTCCATAATGCACCTTTCAAGCAACTTTAACAAGATGACATGACAATATGAGAGACAAGACTATCTTAACTTACTCCAAAGAGACTTGACAAGTTTCACTAAGTGCAATGTGAGAGTAGCATCCCATACTCCCACTCCCACTTAGTGACCCTTGAGAATTCTCTTGGACTAAGTACATTACATGCTATTTTAGTCAACTCACTCTATCCCACTTAGGGTAAAGCCATCTTTAAGGACTCATACTTCAAAGCACCATTATGTCCCTCACAAGGTAGGAACTCATACTACTCCTAACTCATGCACATCAAGTCTAAACATCAACCTTACAAGTTAATCATAACACTTCCCTTTTAGAATTCAAGCCTAGACAAACTCTCTTAAACAACACCTCATTCAACACTTAGGCACCACTTAACTCAATTTCATGGAACAAAACTTCCTCACTAATTCATACCACATTTCCATCTTACTGTAAGCCTTCATCACAACATCTACCAATCACAAGAACAACTATGAAACATTAGTCACACAAGAGAGTTTCCTTCAACTTCTATAAAATCCCCATCAATGAATATAATCAAATTTACACCTTAAAGCATTTCTACCATCAATGAATATAATCACAAAATAACTCATTTGTTCTCAAAGGCTCTTTATTTAATACTTATAACTTTTACCATGCTTAGAACTACATCTCCATAAAGTTCATCACCACAACACTTCCAATCTCATAAATCACACCTAGCCATAAATCGCATCACATCACAATTATTAAATCTTACCTTCATATTTACTCTTATAGCCACAAAACCACCACATAATCAAAACTCACCTTTTTCTCTCCCTCAAACTTAGAAACATCTCCCTTTCCAAGCAATCACACCTAGAAAACCACCGAGCAAAGGAGAAGAAGAGAGAGATCTTATGGAGTCATGTTCTATGGCACGATTCAAGAGTAATGAAGAAAGTGAAACTCTATCGTCCTATAGCCTCTTGTCCATGGATGTGTCGCGAGTCACACTATTGATCAAGATACTACTAGACGTGGCTTGTGAAACTTTTAGACCTTAAACTATTTTTCAAAACCTTATGCTCAGATACCAAGTATGTCATGACCCGAAAGTACCCCCTAAAAGCTAGGGATAACTCCCGGATCCGGGCGTACTTGACCCTTTGGGGTCTCATACAAGCCCTTCAACTATTGTTCATTACATAATACATGAAAAGTAGTAAAGAATTTAAAACTTTTCACGAATAATTAGATAAAGGATGTCTTTCATAAAATACTAGAGAATCTCATCGTCACAAGCCAACTTAAAGACACAACTTAGATTCATAGGGACACGTCCCTTTACAATAAAAAGGAAAATACAATATAAGTCTTACTAATAAAACTAAGAAACATAAACTATGTTGTCACGATTGGAATCTAGACCCCAGACGAGACCGGCATCGTTGACCTCTCAGAGGTCGCAAACAAGCCTACATACGTCATTCTTACTTCATCTAGGTTAGTTTTAGCGAAAAATATGAAACTTTTTGTTTCGTAACTTACGTACTAAACATTCTCATTAATGTATAATTGTTCACCATCAACCATCTAATATTGAGATCATCAAATGAAAGAAATACGGTAATATAGTAATAATGATGTACTTGCCAAAATGTCACCAATACAATGTCTGAATAAAACAGGAAAGAAACGCTAGTGGAACATGCTCCACTAGCTCAACTCCAAAACTAAGCTAGAATATAAAGGGCAGCAACCTCGAAATGCATGAGTACCTACCAAGTCCGGATGAATGCTCGACGTCCGGATAGCTTCAGCGTCAACCTGTAGCTCTAGCGTCCACATGTGCCTGCACCTAAAATTGCAGAGTTGTATAGGGTTAGTACACACTTGTACTAAGTATGGGTATATGCAAGCACACACCAAGGACATGCATGAGAAAAGATAGCTCTTTCCTAACAACATGATTATGGAAAGTCAAGTCAGTGGACTTGCCAAATTGAGATTAGGAAAGTTAGTTAACCTTCCAAATTTGGATTTGGAAAGTCAGTGAGCTTTCAAAATTTGGATTAGGAAAGTCAGTGAGCTTTCAAAATTTGGATTAGGAAATTCATGCCATGAGAGTAGCATGCATCATCATAAATATCATATTGCACACATCACATAACATCTTACGCATAGCACATATCATTTTACATATAGCACATAGCTTCTTTCATATCATTCATTCATATGCCATGAGACCTTGGAATCATGGACTTAACATTAATACTTCCCTGTATGAGGGCTCAACATATGGGACCTCAACTAGGGAGTCTTCATTAGCAAACACAGAGTCTGCTTCATTCATTCATACGTACTTCATTTCATTTTGTTCATAGGCCAGTGTGAACACCAGCTATACCTAGGGTGTAGTTTAAGACTTTCATCGGGTTTGCTGTGCAATGATCAAGAATAACCTAGTGTCATTACCTGAGTCTAGCTCACCTCTTGATTATCCTATCCTAACACCTTTGGTATCATTCACTTCATTATGTGCTTCATTTGAGGCTGGCCTCATTCATTCATTAGGAACTTTAACTTTAACCGACATAGATCATGTGAGCATCATGAAATCCAGTGTCTCCCCCACACCGAAAAGAAGTGGAATCACCGGCCAAGGTGACCCAAAAACATGCTAGCATATATGGGAATTTAACCACCGCAGATCCCTATATTGGCAGTATAGGTTCGAAGACCAAGAGATATAAGGAGACCCATACCCGGCAAGTCGGACAGTCTCATCTCATGAGAGTTACGTGAACCTCCACCCTTCCCTAAAGAGGGTATCACCGCTCATAGATAGTCTATCGGTGCTCAGTATAAAGTTCCATTACATTCAGCTCATACGTCATGGAAGCTGGCTTCTAGTATGAGGACATCATAGCTCAATAGATGATTTCTCATCTCATCATTAGTATTAAGTGTGTTAATCTCAATACTTTCATTAGAGTGTTCATAGAGATTGGTCTCTTCATTAACTTTACACTCTCATAGGTGAGTACGTTTTTGTAACATTTACTTAGGATCATTTGAGATTGTTCTCATCTTTTACATTAGCCTCATATCATGTTGTCACCACATTCATTAAAATCAGCATATTTGCTCTTCATAATTACTCACCCCATTTTACGTGAATGTTCATTTCATCATATGCCAATATACTTGGCCATTTGTGTGTTTCATACTCTTACTTAACACTTCTAGGGTTTCATCATTTCATTGTTCATTTCATCATTTATACATACATCTTAGGTTCACTTACTTTTAAACGTATGCTAGACTTATGAGTCTATACACACAAGCCATGAGGCTTCAGTCATAATTCGTTAAGTGATTCATACATTCCTAAGATTATGTAGTACAAGACTTATGTATCTTGTATATATGCCAAGATCTTGATTTCGATCTAAGTAGGTGGAATTATTCTTGGATATTTTGTTCACGTATGACTTATGTATCAATACGGAAGTTTGGGCAAGGAAACCCAAGTTCGAATCACTTGGATAACATTTACATATTTCAATGATTTTAGTTTTAATCTTTATGACATTGGGACTCTAGATTGAACCCTAACATTAACATTCTATCCTTAGTTTTCTCCTTGGTTTTCCTCTTAGTTTGGCCGAAGGGTTGTGGGTTCGAACCCCCACAACCCCTTTTTTATTTTTCATTAACATCTCATTGCCCAATTTCGCCTAAACCAAGAGGTTGTGGGATCAAACCCCCACAGCCTCTTTTAATTTGCTCTTTATTTCACTGGGAAATTGGGAGGTTGTGGGTTCGAACCCCCACAGCCTCCTTATTTTAATTTAAATTCGCTAGGGGCTGTGAGGTTGTGGGTTCGAACCCCCACAACCTCCTTTTTTTTTTTAATTAAAACTTCCCTAGGCTAGGCGTTTGGCAGTGAGGTTGTGGGATCGAGCCCCCACAGGCTCACCTCATTTTTCTTATTTAATTCGCCTGTTCCTTTCCATCCTTGAGGTCGTGGGTTCGATTCCCACGCCTCACATTTTCTTTTCTTTATTTTCTCTTTTTTCACCCGTTGCTTGGACGTCGTGGGTTTGATTCCCACGCCTCCCATTTATTTACTTAAATTATTTTTCTCCTCTTTGTCATCCAGTAACCCAAGTTCGATTCCCCCCAGCCTCATTTTTTCATTTTGTTTTCGCGAATTTCAGAATGCATACGGGTGAGGTCATAGGTTCGAATCCTGGTGGCCTCACCCCTTTAAAATTCATTAAATTTCCAGATTTTCTTTATTAAACTTTAGTCTAAATTAACCTTGCATAGTTGCTGGAAATTTTTGTCATTTTCAATTCATTTTTATCAACGTTTTCACTTGATTCATAGGGTGTATTCATATACCATCTTAACGCATTTTTAGGCACATCTTTCATAGACTTATTTGGCTAAAAGATTGTTATTCAATCAACCACATTTCATTACAATGAACATCACGTTGTGTACAACTTTTGCACATAAAATACAAGAATAAAACATGCCATTTCACACCTCCAACAGTGACTAAGTTCACTGCCAAACGTGCACACACACATTATTTTTTTCGATCACACATTGGTTGTCATTTTCGTGATTTCACGTACATAAACATATTCACATTCAACACAAAAACATCACACATACCTAAATCTACCAGCAAACAAACCAAACCTACGAATTATTGGGAGCTAGTGAAAGGGACATGCAACGGGGAACAACCCTAGTTATCGGAGTGAATATATTGAATCTTAAGGGGTCTATTGGGAAAGGGACCAAGAGAGAAGAAACCCATCCTTAATTGATGTTCAAACGTTGAACTTGCTGCCCAAAACCCTCTCCAAAATCAGTCCAAGCGTCCTCAACGTCCACACCACTCGACGGACAACTTCTCTTTGCCTTAACGTTTTTGGTTACTTTGTTTTTCTTAAAATTTCATGTGAGTTCTTCAAGTGTGAAGAACTCTTGATATATTTTCTGTTCTTCACGTTAATTGGCAGAGAGCAAACGTGAAAGAGATGGTGAAACGTGAGAGAGAGATCGTGAGAGAGAGTAGTCTAAGATTAGGAGTTTTAGTTTGGGAATTAGTCAAACTAGGACTCCTTATTCATTTAAATAAAAACCTGATTTAATTAGCTTAGTGAAAGGACCATTATACCCTTACAAAATCAGATTATAAAACATTAATTAAATCACCAACTTGTTGCTTCGAATGGGGTTCAAACTCTGGTGTAGTGACCCTTGCGAAATGGACCATTTCGGGTCAACCCTAGCCTAACTGGTTCTTTAATTAAATTAATTAGTTAATTAATTAATTCCTTTGGGTAATTACGGTATTACCCTTGGACTAGAAAGGCCATTTTACCCTTGGACCCTCAAAACTTAAAATTTCTTCTTTTTAAGTCTAGTAAAGACTCCTTCGATTAAATCTTCATTTTCGAGAGCCTTACATGGTTGGTTCCAACCTTTCCAAGCTCAACTAACTCCCCAAGTTAATTGGCTTTGCCGTAGTAAGGGTTCTGAGGTCTGGTTCTACGCGTATCAATCCGTGTGAACCTTGGTCTAATCACAAGCATTCTTGACACCTTAAGCATTTATCTTATTCATTTTTAGGGTTGTTACATTATCTCCCCCTTAGGAATATTCGTCCCCGAATGACACTACCACTATATATCGTAATGGCAGTTAGATCATAACATAATCACTATGCACAGTCAAGCAATAGCAAGAAAATACGGAGAGATAAGGAAACTTAGACTTAAGTGTAGGAAGTCTAACCTCAAGAGCTGAAAAGATGAGGGTAGTGGTATCTCATGTCGGCCTCAGCCTCCCACGTAGCACCCTCAACAAGATGATTTCTCCATAATACCTTCACTGTGGCAATCTCCTTTTTCCTCAACCGCTTGACCTGTCTCTCTAAGATCTCAACAGGTACCTCCTCATAAGACAAGTCTTCATCAACCCCCAAACCTTCAACAGGTAGAATCGATGCTGGATCACCTAGGCACTTCTTCAACATAGAGACATGAAAGACTGGATGAACAGAAGCTAGCTCCGCAGGCAATGCTAACTCATAGGCCACTTCACCCACACGCTGTAGGATCTCGTATGGCCCAACATACCTCGGACTCAACTTCCCCTTTCTGCAAAACCTCATCACCCCCTCATAGGTGATATCTTCAGATAGACCTGGTCACCAACATAAAACTCTAAGGGTCATTTTCTGTTATTTGCATATGACTTTTGCCGATTGTAAGCATTAGCCAACTTTTCCCTAATCACTCTGACCTTATCTAAGGCCTCATGAATGACCTCTAGACCCAAAATGGATGACTCTCCAACCTCGAACCACCCAACTGGAGATCTACACCTCTTACCATACAGTGCCTCAAACGGTGTCATCCCAATGCTGGAGTGATAGCTATTATTATACAAGAACTCTATCAATGACAGATGGTCATCCCAGCTACTTCTGAAGTCAATCACACACGCTCTCAACATGTCCTCTAATGCCTTAATGGTGCGCTCTGCCTGCCCATCACTCTGAGGATGAAAGGCAGTACTAAGCTTTACCTGCGTGCCCAAGCTCTTCTGGAATGATCTCCAGAAATGTGAAGTAAACTAAGCTCCTCTATCTGAAATGATAGACAAAGGAATCCCATGCCATCTCACAATCTCATCAATGTAGAGTCTCGCATAATCCTCGGCTCTGTAAGTGGACTTCACAGGGATAAAGTGGGCAGACTTAGTCAATCTTTCCACAATAACCCATATGGAGTCATGCTGCCTCCTAGTCATCGGAAGACCAACCACGAAGTCCATATTAATGGCCTCCCACTTCCAAGTCGTAACCTCAATAATCTGAGTCAGACCGCCAGACTTAAGATGTTCTGCCTCAACCTGCTGACAATTAGGACACTTGGCCACATATTCTGCAATGTCCTTCTACCTGCCATCCCACCAATAAATCTGCTTAAGATCATGATACATCTTGGTGGAACCTGGATGTATGGAATATCTGGAACCATGGGCCTCTCCAACATTCCTGGTCCGTAAAACATCCACATCTGGTACACACAGTCTGTCCTGATACCTAAGTATGCTATCACCTCCCAAAGCGAATGACTCATTCATCTTTATCAACGCTAATTCCTTCAGCTCCATCAACACAGGATCTAGATGCTAACCCTGCTTGACTTCAACTACCAAGGATGATTCAGAACTAGGATGAATTGAAACACCCCTACTAGTAGATTCAACCTATCGCTTACCCAGTCTGTCCAGTATTTGTACATCTTTCGCCAACTCATTCTTCTCATCCTCAACGTGGGTTGTACTTCCCATGCTCATTCTGCTCAAAGCATCAGCTACAACATTAGCCTTACCTGGATGGTAGTGAACATTCATGTCATAATTGTTCAACAACTCCAACTATCTCCGCTGACGTAGATTCAACTCCCTCTGTGTGAACACTTACTGGATACTCTTGTGGTCTGTGAACACATCCACATGCACTCCATACAAGTAATGCCTCCACAGCTTCAGTGCAAACACCATAGCTGCCAACTCCAGGTCATGAGTGGGATAATTCTTCACATGAACCTTGAGCTGTGTGGACGCATAGGCTATCACCTTACCAACCTGCATAAGAACACAATTAAAACCAACGCTAGATGCATCATAGTAAACAGTGTAATTCTCACCACACTTAGGCAAAGTAAGCACCGGGGCTGAAGTGAGTCTGTCCTTGAGCTCCTAGAAACTCTTCTCATAAGTCTCCGTCCATTCAAACTTGGCTTTCTTCTTAGTCAAAGCTGTCAGTGGGGCAACAATGGAAGAAAAGCCCTCCACGAACCTGCGGTAGTAACCAGCCAATCCCAAAAAGCTACGGATGTCAGTGGGAGTAAGAGGCTTTGGCCAATTCTTCACAGCCTCAGTCTTCCTGGGATCCACCTCACGCCCTGATCAGACACAACATGACCTAGGAAGCTCATTGATCTAAGCCAGAATTCACACTTGCTGAATTTGGCATACAGCTGATGTTGTCTAAGTACCTGCAAGGTTAGTCTCAAATGTTGTTCATGCTCTTACTTGGTACTAGAGTAGATGAGGATGTCATCAATGAATACTATAACGAAAGAGTAAAGGTATTTACGGAAGACTCGGTTCATGAGGTCCATAAATGCAGCAGGTGCATTCGTAAGACCAAATGACATGACTAAGAACTCATAGTGACCATAACGGGTACGAAAGGCTGTCTTTGGGATATCTCCATCCCTAACCCTAAGCTGATGATACCCTGAACGAAGATCAATCTTAGAGAAGAAACTAGACCCTTGTAGCTGATCAAACGAATCATCTATTCTGGGAAGTGGATACTTATTATTTATAGTGACTTTGTTGAGATGCCGATAATCGATACACATTCCAAGGGTTCCATCTTTCTTTTTCACAAACAACACTGGAGCGCCCAAAAGGGATATGCTTGGCTGAATGAAACCGTTATCAGTGAGATCTTTTAACTGCAGCTTCAACTCTTTGAGTTCAGCTGGAGCCATTCTGTAAGGAGGAATTGAAATTGGTTTAGTATCGGGTTCTAAGTCGACACCAAAATCAATCTCTCGAGGGGGAGGGACTCCACGCAAATCATCAGGAAATACATCTAGGAACTCATTCACTACAGGCACTGAGTCTATGGAAGGAATGTCATGATCTAACTCATTAACACTCACAAGATGACACAATAACCCCTTGGACATCATTTTATTGGCCTTAAGGTTCGAAATCAAGGGGTTAGGACGACTCGAGTTGTACGCCTCCCATACTAGCTCCTCTTCATAAGGGAAACAAAATCTCACCACTCTACTACGACAGTCCAAGAAAGCATAACAACTGTGAAGCCAGTTCATACCAAGAGTAACATCAAAATCATGCATGAGTAACTCAACCAAGTCTGCACACATAGTCTTACCACTCACAACTATTGGGCAATCCTTGTATACTCTATCAATTCTTACATTCTCTCCTAAAGGTGTACTAACCACTATAGGATCATGAAGAACTTCCGGCAATATCTCAAAAGTGAGAGCAAGCAAAGGAGTTACAAAGGAAAGCGTAGACCCTGGATCAAGTAAAGCATAAACAGAAGTTGAGAATACTTGCAGCATACCTGTGACCACATCAGCAGACTTCGCCTGCTCCTCCCTGCCCTTCAGGGCATAGAACCTGTTCCTCTTAGGAGGCACGGCTGCTGCTGCACCCTGTGGGTTAGGCCTAGGCTGAGAACTACCTCCAGCCTGACCTCTGTTGTGGGGGCAGTCTCTAACCATGTGCCCACTCTTACCGCAACCAAAGCAGACATTAGTGTCATGTCTGCACTCTCCACTGTGAGCTCGGCCACACTTAGCACAATTCTTTTTAGGACGCTTCATCTCACCTCCATTGCCCCTCTTGGGCTAAGGTCTGCCTCCTCTAGGTGTTGTACTCCTATGAAAGTTAGAGTTCCCAGAACTCTGTTGCCCCTTCTTGAACCTGGGCTGCTCACGGACGCCAAAATTATTTATGTGGCCTCCATGGCTGGGACCTGCCTGATATTAAGGCTTAGGTCTCCTAGCATCACGAATACCCCTCTTTTTGTGGCTGTCCTCTACCTGCTGGACATGCACCATCAACTTGGAGAGGTCTATATTATCATAGAGCATCGCAGACCGACACTCCTCATCTAGATCTCCATTGATTCCTATGAGGAACGTACTCATCTCATCCCTGCTGTTAGACACAAGGGAAGTAGCATACATGGATAATTTAACAAACTTCAGTACTCACCTTATCCTTGTTGTTAGATACTAAGGACATTAGCATACCTGGATAGCTTAACAAATTTCAGGGAATACTCCCTGACTGTTATAGATCACTGCTTAAGGTTGATGAACTCCTCAACCTTGGCCTCCCTCATTTCTCTGGGAAAGAATCTCTCTAGAAAAGTTGTCTTAAACAGCTCCCAAGTGACTGGAACTCCGCCCAAAGCTCGGCTATCCTGCCACATCTTGCACCAAGTCTGTGCAACATCCTTGAGCTGATAGGAAGCCAGCTCAGCCTTCTCAGTATCTTTGGCCTCCATAGCCACCAGAATCTTATGCACCTGGTCCACAAAATCCTGGGGATCCTCTGAAGTCTTGGACCCTGTGAAAATAGGAGGATTCATCCTCGTGAAGTCTCTCAGCCTGTCAGCCATGCTACGAACAGGTGGGTTCTCCCTCTGAACATCCTGCCGGTTAACCTGGGCAGTCATAGCCTGGGCTTGCATAGTAATGGCTTGTGCCATCTGGGCCAGAGATGCCCTCACCTCAGCATCAGTCAACCCAACTGGGTTAACTGGCATATCCACTCCTTCAGCTGGAGCCTGGGGTGGAACCTGATTGTTCCCAGCAGATGCTTCTCCTCCCCTCTGACCAACATTCCTCCTAGTATTCATTCTCTGAAAACAATGAGAATTGATGTTAGACACTCTCATAACACCTAGAAATTAGACATTAGGAAAAGCACGATAAGATAAGAAGAAGGGAAATTTTCCTACGCATCATGCAGTCTCAAATCCAGGATAGTGGTGCACTTCACTACCATGGTGTAGAACTACTCAATGTGGTTGATGTGAACTCATTATTCTCAGAATTTAACCTAGTGCTCTGATACAAACTTTGTCACGACTGGAATCTAGACCCCAGACGAGACCAGCATCGTTGACCTCTCAGAGGTCGCAGACAAGCCTACATACGTCATTCTTACTTCATCTTGGTTAGTTTCAGCGGAAAATTTGAAACTTTTTGTTTCTTAAATTACTTATTAAACATTCTCATTAATGCATAATTGTTCACCATCAACCATCTAATATTGAGATCATCAAATGAAAGAAATACGGTAATATAGTAATAATGATGTACTTGCCAAAATGGCACCAATACAATGTCTGAATAAAACAGGAAAGAAACGCTAGTCGTACATGCTCCACTAGCTCAACTCTAAAACTAAGCTAGAATATAAAGGGCAACATCCTCGAAATGCATGAGGACCTACCATGTCCGGATGAATGCTCGACGTCCGGATAACTTCAGCATCAACCTGTAGCTCTGGCGTCCACCTGTGCCTGCACCTAAAATTGTAGAGTTGTATAGGCTTAGTACACACTTGTACTTAGTATAGGTATATGCAATCACACACCAAGTACATGCATGAGAAAAGATAGCTCTTTCCTAACAACATGATTATGGAAAGTCAAGACAGTGGACTTGCCAAATTGAGATTAGGAAAGTTAGTGAACCTTCCAAATTTGGATTAGGAAAGTAAGTGAGCTTTCCAAATTTGAATTAGGAAAGTCAATGAGCTTTCCAAATTTGGAGTAGGAAAGTCATGCCATTAGAGTAACATAGATCATCATAAATATCATATTGCACACAGCACATAACATCTTACACATAGCACATATCATATTACATATAGCACATAGCTTCTTTCATATCATTCATCATATGCCATGAGACCTTGTAATCATGGACTTAACATTAAGACTTCCCAGAATGAGGGCTCAACATATGAGACCTCAACTAGGGAGTCTTCATTAGCAAACACAGAGTGTGCTTCATTCATTCATACGTACTTCATTTCATTTCGTTCATAGGCCAGTGTGAACACCGGTTATACCTAGGGTGTAGTTTAAGACTTTCATCGGGTTTGATGTGCAATGATCAAGAATAAGCTAGTGTCATTACCTAAGTCTAGCTCACCTTTTGATTATCCAATCCTAACACCTTTGGTATCATTCATTTCATTATGTGCTTCATTTGAGACTGGCCTCATTCATTCATTGGGAACTTTAACATTAACCGACGTAGATCATGTGAGCATCATGAAATCCAGTGTATCCCCCACACCAAAAAGAGGTGGAATCACCGGCCAAGGTAACACAAAAACATTTTAGCATACATGGGAATTTAACCCCACCAGATCCCTATATTGGCAGTATAGGTTCGACGACCAGGAGATATAAGGAGACCCATACCCGGAAAGCCGGACAGTCTCATCTCATAAGAGTTACGTGAACATCCGCCCTTCACTAACGAAGACATCACTGCTCATAGCTAGTCTATCGGTGCTCAGTATAAAGTTCCATTACATTCAACTCATACGTCATGGAAGCTGGCTTCTAGTATGAGGATATCATAGCTCAATAGATTATTTCTCAACTCATCATTAGTATTAAGTGTGTTAATCTCAATACTTTCATTAGAGTGTTCATAGAGACTGGTCTCTTCATTAACTTTACACTCTCATAAGTGAGTAAGTTTTGGTAACATTTACTTAGGATCATTTTAGATTGTTCTCATCTTTTACATTAGCCTCATATCATGTTGTCACCACATTCATTAACATAAGAACATTTGCTCTTCATAATTACTCACCCCATTTTACGTGAATGTTCATTTCATCATATGCCAATATACTTGGCCATTTGTGTGTTTCATACTCTTACTTAACCCTTCTAGGGTTTCATCATTTCATTGTTCATTTCATCATTCATTACATACATCTTAGGTTCACTTACTTTTAAACGTATGCTAGACTTATGAGTCTATACACACAAGCCATGAGACTTCATTCATAATTCGTTAAGTGATTCATACATTCCTAAGATTATGTAGTACAAGACTTATGTATTTTGTATATATGCCAAGATCTTGATTTCGATCTAAGTAGGTGCATTATTCTTGGATATTTTATTCACGTATGACTTGGATAACATTTTCATTTTTCATTGATTTTATTTTTACTCTTCATGACATTGGGACTCTAGATCGAACCCCAACATTAATATTTTATCCATGGTTTTCTCTTTGGTTTTCCTCTTTGTTTGGCCAAAGGGTTGTGGGTTCGAACCCCCACAACCCTTTTTTTATTTTTCATTAACATCTCATTCTCCAATTTCGCCTAAACCAAGAGGTTGTGGGATCAAACCCCCACAGCATCTTTTAATTTGCTCTTTATTTCGCTGGGAAATTGGGAGGTTGTGGGTTCGAACCCCCACAGCCTCCTTATTTTAATTTAAATACGCTAGGGGCTGTGAGGTTGTGGGTTCGAACCCCCACAGCCTCCTATTTTTATTTTTAATTAAAACTCCCCTAGGCTAGGCGTTTGGCAATGAGGTTGTGGGATGGAGACCCCACAGCCTCACCTCATTTTTCTTATTTAATTCGCCTGCTCCTTTCCCGCCTTGAGGTCGTGGTTTCGATTCCCACGTCTCACATTTTCTTTTCTTTATTTTCTCTTCTTTCACTCGTTGCTTGGAGGTCGTGGGTTTTATTCCCACGCCTCCCATTTATTTACTTAAATTATTTTTCTCCTTTTTCTCATCCAGTAACCCAATTTCGATTCCCCCCAGCCTCATTTTTTCATTTTCTTTTTGCGAATTTCAATATGCATACGGGTGAGGTCACAGGTTCGAATCCTGGTGGCCTCACCCCTTTAAAATTCATTAAATTTCCAGATTTTCTTTATTAAACTTAAGTCTAAATTAACCTTGCATAGTTGGTGTAAATATTGGTCATTTCAATTCATTTTTATCAACGTTTTTACTTGATTCATAGGGTGTATTCATATACCATTTTAACGCATTTTTAGGCGCATCTTTCATAGACTTATTTGGCTAAAAGATTGTTATTCAATCAACCACATTTTATTACAATGAACATCACGTTGTGTACAACTTTTGCACATAAAATACAAGGATAAAACATGCCATTTCACACCTCCAACAGTGACTAAGTTCACTGCCAAACGTGCACACACACATCATTTTTTTCGATCACACATTGGTTGTCATTTTCGTGATTTCACGTACATAAACATATTCACATTCAACACAAAAACATCACACATACCTAAATCTACCAGCAAACAAACCCAACCTACGAATCATTGGGAGCTAGTGACAGGGACATGCAACGGGGAACAACCCTAGTTTTCGGAGTGAATATCTTGAATCTTAAGAGGTCTCTTGGGAAAGGGACAAAGAGAGAATAAACCCATACCTTAATTGATGTTCAAACGTTGAACTTGCTGCCCAAAACCCTCTCCAAAATCAGTCCAAGCCTCCTCAACGTCCACACCACTCGACGGACAACTTCTCTTTGCCTTAACGTTTTTGGTTACTTTGTTTTTCTTAAAATTTCATGTGATTTCTTCAAGTGTGAAGAACTCTTGATATATTTTCTGTTCTTCACGTTAATTGGCAGAGAGCAAACGTGAAAGAGATGGTGAAATGTGAGAGAGAGTAGTCTAAGATTAGGAGTTTTAGATTGGGAATTAGTCAAACTAGGACTCCTTATTAATTTAAATAAAAACCTGATTTAATTAGCTTAGTGAAAGGACCATTAGTCCCTTACAAAATCAGATTATAAAACATTAATTAAATCACCAACTTGTTGCTTCCAATGGGGTTCGAACTCGGGTGGAGAGACCCTTGCAAAATGGACCATTTCGGGTCAACCCGAGCCTAATTGGTTCTTTAATTAAATTAATTAGTTAATTAATTAATTCCTTAGGGTAATTACGATATTACCCTTGGCCTATAAAAGACCATTTTACCCCTGGACCCTCAAAACTTAAAATTTCTTCTTTTTAAGTCCGATAAAGACTCCTACGATTAAATCTTAGTTTTCGAGAGGCCTACATGGTTGGTTCCAACCTTTCCAAGCTCAACTAACTCCCCAAGTTAATTGGCTTGGCCGTAGTAAGGGTTTTGAGGTCTGGTTCTACACGTATCAATCTGTGTGAACCTTGATCTAATCGCAAGCATTCTTGACACCTTAAGCATTTATCTTATTCATTTTTAGGGTTGTTACATATGTCCTTGAATATATGAGGAAATACCAAATCTTGAGGCATAGAATTCCCAACCTTCAACTTGAACCTTCCAAAAGCTTCCAACCTATACTAATAAGGTATAGAATGGGGTTAGTACAAACAATGTACTAAGTATGGCATATGCAAAAACATGTAAGAAAGGGACATTTTAACCAAATATGCTTTTATGCCAATTTAATGAAACATTCATGAACTTAGGAACAAAACAACATAAGAAGCATCAGTTAACACTTAAAGAAGAATTTCCATAATTTTGACTTAAAGACACTTTACAGTGAACAACCAATTTTTACACTAAACCCATCACGTATTACAGTGAACTACTCATGTATAACACTTTCACAAAAGTGCTCTCCTCCAATAGACTCTTAGGTCACACTAAGTGCAATGTGAGAGTAGCATCCCATACTACCACTCCCACTTAGAGCTCCTAATGGATTCCCAAGTATTTGAGCACGTTACAACAATTTGCCAACATTACAGTGAAGTACTAGAAAATGATATAGTAAGTTTAAAAGCTTTACATTTAACTAAAGACTCCAACAATGGTGGACTTCCAAAAGTGTTGCAAATGAGGAAGTGAACCCATTTCCGTAGGAGTTTCCCTACCTTAGGATAATCCTAAGATTCTCTAAAGTAATACATGAATAAAATGTCTAAACACTTCCTTCAATGCACACCCAAGAGATCCTCAAGACTACCCCGTTCGGCTTACTCACCTCGGGAGAACAAGTCAGCTCTCAAAGACAAGACATTAGAAGAAAGAAAACTTTAACATGATTTAATTGAGGTTTTAGCATTAAAATAACCAACTAACATTAGAAACATCCTTAATTAACCATTAGAAACATTCTCATGAAAGACCCGTGTTTGGGTTGAAAATGATAGAAATTAGGGTTGAAAACCCTTTTTGGAAATTCATTGGAAATGGATCCTTGAATGAAAGAGTATTAAATAATGGATACCATACCTCAAATGCAAGCAAACCCAAGAATTTTGGTGAAGAAACACGTCCAACCAGACCTTCTTATCCCTCCTTGACCTCTAGCTTCAATGGAGACTTGAAAGAGCTTGTTTTTTAGAGAGAGAGAGTTGATTTTGAAATGAGGGGTCTTGTCTAGGTCTAGGTCTTAAAAATAACTTAATATAACTTAAAAACACTAAAAATATTGACCTATGGTTATAAAAGACTTGGGGTAATTTATAAAAAAAAACAAGACTTAACAAGCAGTGTTGCAGCTTTTGGGATAGCCACCATCGACGGACCAACCAACGGTCTGTTTGTCAAGGGACGGTCCGTTGGTAAGGTATCGTTGGTTGGGGATGCAACTCCACAACTTGCAGAGGTTCTTGTACAAACAATGGACCAGGTCGACGGGCCGTTGCCTGGTTGACTGGCCGTCGATTGGGTCGTCAATAGTACACTGTTTTGGCAATGTTGGTCCAAGTCTTGGGCCCTTCATCGAGGTCCCCTTGTGGGTCCTAGGTGGGGTCGTGCCAGGAAGTTAAACCCCTAAACTAAGTAGTCTAGGTCTTAGGAACATCTCATGCAAGTTTCAAGTAAAGCGAACACGTAAAACTCACTCAAACACCTCAAGACACACAAGTACTTTCTAAGGAACACCTTCCGAACGTCATGGACGTTCTTGGTCGATTGACCTCCAAACTTAACCAAACCTCACACACTTCCTAAGAACACTAAATTAACTCATTTTACCTAAAATTAACTCGAGAAACAACCACGAAGCTCTAGTTCACCTTAGTTCATTTTAGGGCGTTACACAAATTCATCAAACTTTGATCATCATTGATGAATACACTTTTTTCATCAACAATTCCTATATAGGGAAGTAGAAAAATGTACTTTCGTTATAAAGAAACCATGCATAAGCCACTACAAGACTATGCTAAAAACTAGTACAATACATTACAAATATAGTAGAAAGTAGAAGGACATAGATCATTAACCAATTTCAACTGCATTGATCATCAATCATATTTCATCAAGAATATCAATCTAGGTTGAATTGGATGGTTCACAATAATAACCTTGGATGATGGCTTGTGAAAGATATGGGGTAAGTCTTTTTATCTCAATCCTTTACTTCAATTATGATACTTGCATTTAGTGATGAAGTTATATTGAACAATACCTTATGATAAGATTGATTAGGGTTGGGATGATGTTGATTTGAAATGTCTTTAATTATGGCTTGTGAGTTGTTGGCTTGGATGTTATGACACAAGGTGGTGATTAATTTCCTATTAGCCTTATCATAATAAGATTATGTAAATGTTCTAACCTCACATGTGTAAATTGTATTGAAAGAAAATACTCATGCAATTCCTATTGAGCTATGATTATGACTATTTAATTGGTAGACCCTATGACCTAAACGAAGTTATGATTATTAATGAAAGACATTTCAAAAGGGACTATAGCTTAGCACCGAGTGAACTAGAAGTGACGAGTGTCCCTTTCCACATAGGAAAGGTAGGATCTCTATTGTACTCATGATATTGAAGATTATAATGCGTGTTGCATAAAGAGGGTCCAACTACATATCCTCGTACTTGAACTATGTTGTCCCTATAGGAATACTAGCTACTGGATCCACATAGATGCTATGTTCATGTTTTGGTACTACCTTGGCAAGTTGTCCCCCTTCTTTCGGTGTAGGGTTTCATGACACCGGATTCCCCATTAGCTCATGTGGTCTATGTCGGTTAAGGCAAGATATTCCCAAAAGGTAAAATGAAGTAATAAAGTAAACTCTAACTATGATGACCTAAGGGGTTTGACTTAGTCTAGGTAGGGGTATGTGACTCTATTTATACATTGAACTAGTTAGCCTTGACGGAAGTCTTAGAAGGATGTTCTTTTGTGCTTATGTGCTTATAAATGTAAATGATATGAAAATGTTGATCTTACATGTTAATGACACTATGTGATATGGGAATCACCTATGGACATGTGGTTGGTCTATATTGCTTAAGTATGATGATGTCTAATCTTAATGATATAGTATGAAAAGTTGGGCATTGCTTGTAGTTCTTGTTGGATTTACTTGGTTGGGTAAGTTTATGGGGCCTTACTTAGTCATTGCACTAGTGGACTTAATTGGGGTCTATGAGTGATGGTCTTGCTTAGGTTATGATGTTATGAACTATATGCCATGCTTGTTGAAATTATAACCTGATGATAGAGTTTTCTTTATTATGTGCTCAATTATGTTGATATGCATGTTAACTTGACTAGACTTGGTATTGTTGGTCTTATGATGTACATGGTCTTAACTTAAGGAATATGTGTTTATTTACTTTTATTATTTCTTGAATGTGCATAAGGTATTTCCAAAGTGACTTTGCATTATTAGCGTCATTTTTAAGTTGTATGTGCATATGATTCCAAACTTAGTACAAGTGATGTTCTAACCCCATTTGTCCCTTTTACCCCAATATTTTAGGTTCCGGTCGTTGAAGGGTTCGTGACAACTTTGAAGGAAGGCTTGAAATCATTATCCAAGTGGGTATCTCCTCAAGTCCGAGGATGATGCGTTGCTATTACTCTAGCCATGTTTCTTTGTTGTAGTATAAAGACGATCATTTCATTCTACTTGTTCCAAGATATTGTTGTAAGCCCTATGTGGCTTTTATACATTCTGTAAAGGCTTATGCCCATGTTGATTTGACTCCGTTTAGTGGTTTAATATGAGACATCCCTTTTAAGACTATGTTATGTATCTTATATATATATATATATATGCCATAAAAGTAGAAGACTATGTAATATTCTTATACGAAGGGTCTATGTAGACTCAATAAGAATATATTATGTGTAAGCGAGAGGTCTAAGTAAACCTCATGAAGTAGTGTAGATGAGAAGTTTTAAATTTTCCGCATTTTTAACCTATGAATGTAATGATGAATGCTAATAGACTAGTCCTCGTCCAATTTGAGGACGACGACGCTTGTTACGTCTAGGGGGTATTTCCCGTATGTGGCAGAACCCATGCAATTCATGAAACCATAGTTTTGATTATTTTATGGGTGATTTGATTATGTCTCTATGTTATCGAATTCTTGTGTAGTTTGATTAGGTCTATTGAATTATGAAATAATCATGCTAGAATTGTAAGTAGGCTGTCCAAATATGATAAATTCATGTTGTATCATCTTTCATTCATTGGATATTGTTATTATTGAATTGAATAGTAATTATGGCTATTGGTAAGAGCCTTTGTATATTGAGTTGTTTGAGATGGCTATGGATTGGAGTTGTGAGATTGGACTGATGATATGTTGACCTACCTTTCTCTATATTGTGTAGTATAGGTCTTAGAAGAAGATGATGTTTTGTATGGTCCACCTATGGTGGGGGTGCCTATGTTCTATACTTGTGAATAATGTGGCCTCGTCGGCATTACTTTATGAATTGTGAAACATTGTGGCCTTGTCGGCATTACTTTATGAATTATGACTTTATCATGTTATAACATGAATATCTGAGTATTGTGAATGTCTTGATAACTTATGTGTATATGTGAAGTCAAATCATGAGTTCTTCTAGTTGATGATATGTGTCTCTAGTAAGCTATAGTGAAGTCTTTATTTGTATTATTTGATATTGAAATATGATGCTTCTTGTTAAATTATATGAGACTTGTGATGGTTTTATTTTGATGCTGTTTTAGTAGTGAATAGGGTGACCTATAGTTGACTTGGTTGTTTCTATATGCTCCTTGAATGATATGCTATAAGTTGTATAGTGGAGTATGAGTGTGTCTTGTTTTGATAGACTTGTATCCCTTACTTGATACATGTACAATGTGAATATGACTTCTTGACTAGTTTGATAAATATTCTTAGTCTTGTATATGTGATTAAAATGTGACCTTAAACTTAGTTAAGAAGGTGCTTTATGTGGAACCTTCATCCTAGATGTAAGGTTATGATATCCTTGAAGTTGAAATCTGTAATGGTTTATTTCTTATGTGAATGGTGGACTTAAGGTTGGTTGGAATGAACGACATGAAATCATCCTTTGGATAATCGTTGATATATCCTCTTGACCATTTTAGGTATCCTTAGTGGACCCTCTTTGGTAAGGTGTAATGTGATTGGGTAGTGTACTCCTTTATTGAAATTTTCTATGAGGACAAAGGCTAGCAACGACTGAGTATGGTTTGGGGAGTTGCTTTATATAAGAATACATTAGAGAACTAAGAAACTCTTCATATTCCTTAACCATGTGCCTACATGGGATGTGCCCTAGTTCTACAATTGGCAAGTAGAACAACCATCATCGGTACTCCATGACTTCGGATCCATGCATAGCTAGTATCATCTATGTCGGTTATTGCCTATTCTCATCATATGGGATACCCACTAGTGTTGGAGAAGTTCTATGAAGTTTAGTTGGTGGTATGGGACGCTATGTAGACATTGCACGATAAGGCTTTGAAGATGTAATGAGTGAGTCGCTATGACTTCTCCAAGACCATTACTTGAATGTCCTTATGTTTTGAATGTCTCTTAAGAGAATTAATGAAGATAATGATTTAAGTTAGAAAGGATGTTAATGAATAAGTACTATTCTAGAGTAACTTTAAGGATTGCATAGTTAAAGTGTGAAAGGGGCATGGGAATAGACTCTTCATTTCTTACGTAGGTAAGTCTTAAGAATAACTCTATATAGGAAACATTGACTAATGAAGTGAGAATCATCTTATCCTACGTAGTCTAAAGGATCTCTTAGGTGTGATTGAAGGGATTGTATGGGTGGTCGCTTCATAAAACAATCAAGTGAGCATTCGAATCACCTTCGGTAGGAGGATCTCATCTTTACGTTTTTTAATGTGCTCTTAATAACGTCTTGTGATATGTGAATTATGGGTGAACTTACAGTGAAGTCACTGTAAGCTTATTGTAGGTTTACTGTAATGTTCTTATAGATTGAATATAATTGGTAATGTGTTCTAAATGTGATGTTTGGTGTTTAAATGTGATTCTTATACTTATACTATGAAGTTTTAGAGTTCCCCTTCTTTATCTACTCTTGTGTCGTGCCGTAGAGTAAAAAGTTATGAGTGTCCTTAATGCTTTTCTTGGTGTTTATAGGAAGATGAATACTAGAAGGATGGCTGCAAGGAGGGCTGGAGAAGAGAGGGTGAATGAGGAAATTCCTCTTCAAGTTGAGAAAGTTGAGCAATTTCTTCAAAGTGCTCAAGGTGCTCAAGGTGTTCAAGTACCTATTGGAGTTGAAGGTAATGAGGTTCCAGTGGTTCCCCCGGACATGACAATGGGGAGATTAGAGAGACTCTACTTGATTTAGCCCGAGCCATTACTACTCATGTGAATAGGCGGGTTTAGCCTAGGTGAATGCTATGGAGAGCACTATGACCTCTAGATTGAGACATTTTGTGAGGATGAATCCTCCTATCTTTCTTGTCTCTAAGGTGGGAGAGGATCCCCAACAGTTTCTAGATGGTGTGCATAAGGTGTTGAGTGCCAGGGGGTGACTTCTAGGGAAAAGCCGGACTTAGCTTCGTACAAATTGAGGGAGGTCTCTCAAGTGTGTTACACTCAATGGAAATATAATACGCTAGTTGAGTCGGGTCCTATAGTGTGGGAGGAGTTTAAGGAGGCTTTCTTTGGAAAGTACTTTCCCCGTAGAAGAGGGAGGTGAAGGATGAAGAGTTTATCAATCTCAAGCAAGGCAATATGAGTGTTGAGGAGTATTCCTTGAAATTCACTATGTTTTCTAGGTATGAAAAATCTTTGGTGTCTAACCCTTGGGATGATATGAGAAGGTTTATGAACGGTGTTGCCGACCTTGTGAAAGAAGAGTGCCATACATCCATGCTCCATGGTGACATGAAGTTGTCTAGAATCATGGTGTATGCTCAATCCATTGAGGAGTCCAAGCTTAGTAGGATTTCTAAAAATTACAAGAGGATTAGACTAAGTGTCACATCCGGGTTTACCTCCTAGACGTAACCGGCGTCGGCGTCCTCTTTGAGGACTAAGACAAGCCTCTTAGTCTCGTCATAGCATTCATCGATTAAAAATATGAAGGAATTTAAAACTTTTTATCTATAACTACTCGGAGGTTTACATAGATCTCTACATACACATAGTCATATTTATATCAAGTATACATAGACTTGTTCATATACGAAGATTACATAGTCTTCTACTTTTATTTCACACATTTATAAATAGAGAAGTAATAATCATAAAAGCCGTCTCATCTCATAAACCATCTATCAAAGACAATAAATCTTGGACATAGCCCTACATCAATACAAGAAGCCACATATAGGCCATATACAACATCGTCTCAAATGAGTAAATGAGTCAAAACAGAATTATAGTAACTAAGTAACATAGGAGTAAGATGTCGGCAACGCCCTTGGGAGAATGAGGACCTACCACTTGGATGGTTAGAGATCCAAGTCTTCCTTTCCAGCAATTCGGAGCAAGATCAACGACCCGAACCGAAAATGTTTGGGAAAAGGGAAAGAAATGGGGTTAGTACTCCACATGTACTAAGTATGGAACCAAGTATACAATTACCAATCAAATATACTTACAAAGGGACATTTAAGAAAAATCATTGTAAAACATGTATACGAGTGAAGCATAGTAAAGCAAAACATACTAAATATACCCTTCATAAAGTCACAAGTGCAATGATCAAGTAAATTCCCATAACTTTTACTTAATCAAGTAATCTATCAAGACTACAATTAGCAATCAACCTTACCTAACATACTCTTCCATTTCATGAAAACATTATTCTTTAATCAAAAGCAACAACCTTATACTCATAAGCATGTTATTCAATGTACAAAGTCATTTACATTACGTCACTACTTTACATACATAATATTAACCTCTCAAATCTCCCATCAAGGCCAACTACTGCAAGGTTTACGGAGAGTCCCATACCCCTACCTAAGCTATAGCCAAACCCTTTCAAGTTACTCCGATTAGTCTATATCTTATTCATTCATTTTAGTTTAGGGAAACCTTGCCTTAACCGACATAGAACACATGAGCAAATTTGCAATCCGGTGTCATGAAACCTTACACCGATGGAATGTGGTCTACCGGCCAAAGTAGAACCTATCGTAAACATAGATATCTAGGTGGATCCACTAGCTAGTATCCTATGGTGGCAACATAGTTCAAGAACTAAGAGGTACATATCCCTATTCATACCATTAGGTAAAGTGGGCCGCTCCTCATGGGAATCCCTTAAATGACATGTCCCATAAACAATGGAGTTAACATCACATGGGCAACTTTAGGATGATTCTTTCCTACTATGGACAAGTCATCACCTCCCATTGTCAAGTTCGCTCGGTGCTAAGCTAAGTCCCCATTTAGAGAAGTCTTTAATACTTTATTAATCTTCTCAATTAGTTTAGATAGTAGGGTCAAACCCTTGTATATTCATCATCATAGCTCAATAAGAATTGTATGAGAAATAATCCTTTCATTAACAATTCATATAGGTGAAGTTAGCCCTTACACATCTCATCACAATAGGGCACATGTTTACATAACAACTTCCATATATCATGTACTCCTAGGCAACCTCACAACCAACCTAAGCATTTCAATTCAATCATCATACAAACCTATCACCTTAAACAAGGTATACTTCAACACAACCTTATCACTTGATGACAAATAATTCACAATTTGACGTAAGGATTAGGATAAACAAGACTTACCAATACTTCTCCATAGTTCAACAATAAGGGCCTTACCATCAACCCATAGACCAACCCAATTTGGGTCATCATACAAATGTAATTCAATAGTCAACATAAGAACTAATTTTAGAGAAAGCATTATACCACAAGGCAATACTAAATCAAAGCTTGGTAACATGATATCAAAGTCTATCTTCTTACCCTATATTCAATACTCAAGAAATAGGCATGAAGAACTTCCATTCATTACAATATACTGATGACCAATGGAATAACAACCATTAAAGATGATTTAACCAATAACTAGATCAATTACATCAATCCAACCCAAATTCATATCAATCCCAATACATAGGGTTAAGGGTTAGGGTCATCTCCCACAATCTAGACCAAACTACATCAATTCATCATAATCAAGATACAATACATGATAATCTATTCATTATAACCCAAAGAATACATAAACAACTCAATTCATAACAACAAACTCGAAATTGGATGAAACCCATATGAAACTCAACTTTTGGAAACTCTTTGAAGGAGCCCTTTGAGGAAAGAAGTCTCAAAGGTGAATTAGATCCCATACCTTAAGGTTTGATGATGTTTTGATGGTGAATTTCGTTCTAAATCAGCCCCCAATGATTTCCCAAGTTGTTCTCCAATGGAGTCTTCCAATAGAGAGAGAAAGTAGAGAGAAGGAAGAGAGTTTTGTTTTGAGATTTGTGATTAGGTTAATGAAGGTTGGGTATTTCTAGTGGGGTCTTAATTCACTTAATTAGTCTTCCCTTAATCCCCTAATTACCCCTAAGAAACTTAATAAAATAATTAACTAAAACTTAAATCCCTGAAAACACTACAGGCCCTTCACGACGACACCCCGCCGATGAGCCGTCGTGGGCGTGACGGACAGTCCCCCCTCCGTCCTGCACGTCCGTTGTGTTGGTCAAAGACTGTGCAGGCGGAGGCTTTCTTCCCAACAGGTAAGGCTGGCACGACGGTGGCCTCGATGCCCCGTCGCGCCTGTGATGCCACGTCATGGAGTCCGTCGTGGCCTACTGTCTCAAGGGTCCTCCTCAAGGGCCCTTAGTCGATCCTCGGGGAGTCGTACCCTGACTTTTCCAACATGAAACCATCCCACACTATGTGTTACACCTATTGTTACAAACATTTACTAAATTCCGACTCTTTAACTTGGTTAAACTAAAAGGACACTCTTGCCCTCTTATGAACCAACTTACCGGACATTATGAACGTTTTGGTTCCAAAACACTTCAACGACTCCATCTACGCCTAATTTGGCCAGGATCAATGGTTTAGACCTTAAGGAGCTTGTTTAAGTCCTACCACATGACTTTGGGATTTCGAAATGTTACATTATCCCCCCCTTAGGAACATTCATCCCCGAATGACACTAAACACTCTTTAAATGAGGGAAAATACTCAAGACTAGCAGCTCATCAATTTTACAATATCAAATTTGCATGAATCACATTATTTTAATAAAACACTTCAAAATATCAATTTATCATAGATTAGCTCAAAGTTTCCTCATGAGATACTTTCTACTCACAACACACATGACCTCAATTATTTGGTATACAAGTCGATTAGCATAAGGTTCATTTTATCAATATGCTTAATATAACATCTACAAGGATTCACTATGTCATAATACACGACTTGACTCAAATATGCAAGAAGCAAAACAAATTTCAAATTTATTTAGGGTCACCTTACAGTGACTTCAATTGTGAAGTCTCAAAAACTAAGATTTTTGAAAAAATTCACCAAAACATCAAGGATTCACAATATCTAGCATAATTATATCATTAGAAAGAATAACTAACCTTAATCATCAAAAATATGAGGATAGCGGGTTTTCATGTCGGCCTCGGCCTCCCATGTTGCACCCTCAACTAGGTGGTTCTTCCATAACACTTTTACGGAAACCACCTCCTTGTTCATCAACCTTTTCACTTGCCTATCAAGGATTTGGATAGGAACCTCCTCATACGAGAGGTTATCCTTCACTCCAAGACCTTCAATAGGGAGAATAGTCTCGGGATCCCCGACACACTTCTTCAACATCGAGACATGGAAAACCGGATGAACCGAAGCTAAATCGTTAGGTAGTTTCAAGCGATAGGCAACTTTACCAACCCTTTATAAAATCTCATAAGGACCCACGTAACGAGGGCTCAACCTCCCTTTCTTGCCAAATCTTACCACCCCTTTCATAGGTGAGATTTTTAAATAGACCTTGTCACCCTCTTCAAACTCCAAATCTCTTCTCCTATTATTGGCATAGGACTTTTGTCGACTATAGGCTGTTTGTAACCTATTTCTAATGATATTCACATTCTCCAATGTCTTATAAATCAAGTAGGGACCAAAGATCGATGGTTCACCGACTTCAAACCATCCTATAGGAGACCTACACCTCCTACCATACAAGGCTTCATAGGGAGCCATGGAGATGGACGAATGAAAACTATTATTGTATGCAAACTCTACCAACGACAAGTGCTTATCCAAACTACCTTTAAAATCAATAATGCAAGCTCTAAGCATATCCTCAAGAGTTTGAATTGTTCGTTCCGCTTGACCATCCGTTTGAGGATGAAAGGCCGTACTCAATTTCACCTTAGTACCCAAACCTTTTTGGAAAGACTTCCAAAACCTAGAAGTGAATTGTGCACCCCGATCCGAAATGATGGATAACGGAATACCATGGCGACACACAATCTCATCTATGAAGATCTTCGCATAATCCTCCGCCGAATACGTAGATTTGACGGGAATAAAATGAGTGGACTTAGTCAATCTATCAACAATCACCCATATCGAATCATATGACTTTTGAGTCCGAGGCAATCCTACCACAAAGTCCATATTAATGTCTTCCCACTTCCAAGTAGAAATTTGGATCTCTTGTAGTAATCCACCCGGCTTTTGATGTTCCGCCTTCACTTGTTGGAAATTTGGACACTTAGCAACAAATTCCGCATGTCCTTCTTCAAACCTTCCCACCAATATATTTCTCGAAGGTCATGATACATCTTAGTAGAACCCGGATGGATGGAATAGTGGGATCCATGGGCTTCAGAAAGGATCCGATCCCTCAATCCATCGACATCAGGAACACATAACCTCCCTTGGTACCTCAACACACCATCTCCTCCTAAGGAGAAAGACTCATTCATCTTACCAAGAACAGATTCCTTCAACTCCATCAATAGTTGATCAAGGTGTTGTTTGGACTTTACCTCAACCACCAATGATGATTCAGAGCTATGATGAATTGTGGCACCTCCATTTAGAGAACTCTCCAACCGCACCCCTAATCTAGCCAAATCATGAACATCCTTCACTAGATCTTTCTTGTCTCTTTCTACATGAGATACACTACCCATAGTCATACTGCTTAAAGCATCCGCCACCACATTGGCCTTGCCGGAATGATATAAGACACTCATATCATAATCTTTCAACAGTTCCAACCACCTTCTTTGTCGGAGATTCAACTCTTTTTGAGTAAACATATATTGAAGACTCTTATGATCGGTGAAAACATCTACATGAACACCATACAAGTAATGTCTAGATATTTTCAAAGTGAACACCACGGCCGCTAACTCAAGGTCATGGGTAGGGTAATTTTTCTCATGCACCTTAAGTTGCCGTGAAGCATAGACAATCACCTTCCCATTTTTCATAAGCACACACCCCAAACCTATGCGGGATGCTTCACAATAAACCATGAACCCCGTAGAACCTTCCGGTAAGGTCAACACCGGAGCGGAAGTAAGCCTGTCTTTCAATAATTGGAAACTCTTCTCGCAGGCCTCCGACCACTAAAACTCTTTACCCTTTTGAGTTAATGAAGTCAATGGAGATGCAATGGATGAAAAACCTTCTACAAATCTTCGGTAATAGCCAGCTAGACCCAAGAAACTCCTAATGTCAGTTGGGGTCAAGGGTCTAGGCCAGTTTCTTACCGCATCAGTTTTCCTTGGGTCAACCTCAACTCCCTCACTAGAGATGATGTGCCCAAGAAACGCCACCGACCTCAACAAAAACTCACACTTACTATACTTGGCAAACAATTTATGCTCTTTAAGGTTTGCAATACCACCCTTACATGACCCATGTGATCAACCTCATTCATTGAATACACTAAGATATCATCGATAAATACAATAACGAATGCATAAAGGTAACTATGAAACACCCTATTCATTAGGTACATAAACGCCACCGGATCATTTGTGAGACCAAAGGACATAACCACGAACTCATAATGCCCATACCTAGTCCGAAAGGCCGTCTTTGGAATATCTTCATTTCTCACCCTAAGCTGGTGATACCCTGACCTCAAGTCAATTTTGGAGAAGTAACTCGCTCCTTGGAGTTGATCAAATAAATCATCAAT
>CM040624.1:26768081-26791609 GCA_022817965.1 Solanum lycopersicoides
CACAAGGCAATACTAAATCAAAGCTTGGTAACATGATATCAAAGTCTATCTTCTTACCCTATATTCAATACTCAAGGAAATAGGCATGAAGAACTTCCATTCATTACAATATACTCATGATCAATGCAATAACAACCATTAAAGATGATTTAAACCAATAACTAGATCAATTACATCAATCCAACCCAAATTCATATCAATCCCAATACCTAGGGTTAAGGGTTAGGGTCATCTCCCACAATCTAGACCAAACTACATCAATTCATCATAATCAAGCTACAATACATGATAATCTATTCATTATAACCCAAAGAATACATAAACAACTCAATTCATAACAACAAACTCGAAATTGGATGAAACCCTATGAAACTCAACTTTTGGAAAATCTTTGAAGGAGCCCTTTGAGGAAAGAAGTCTCAAAGGTGAATTAGATCCCATACCTTAAGGTTTGATGATGTTTTGATGGTGAATTTCGTGCTAAATCAGCCCCAATGATCTTCCCCAAGTTGTTCTCCAAGTCTTCCAATAGAGAGAGAAAGTAGAGAGAAGGAAGAGAGTTTTGTTTGAGATTGTGATTAGGTTAATGAAGGTTGGGTATTTATAGTGGGGTCTTAAGTCACTTAATTAGTCTTCCTTAACCCTAATTACCCTAAGACACTTAATAAAATAATTAACTAAAACTTAAATCCCTGAAAACACTACAGGCCCTCACGACGACACCCCGCCGACGAGCCGTCGTGGGCGTGACGGACAGCCCCCCTCCGTCCTGCACGTCCGTCGCGTTGGTCAGAGACTGTGCAGGCGGAGGCTTTCTTCCCAGCAGTAAGGCTGGCAAACGACGGTGGCCTCGAGCCCCGTCGCGCCTGTGATGCCACGTCATGGAGTCGTCGTGGCTACTGTCTCAAGGGTCCTCCTCGAGGGCCCTTAGTCGATCCTCGGGGAGTCGTACCCTGACTTTTCCAACATGAAACCATCCCACACTATGTGTTACACCTATTGTTACAAACTTTACTAAATTCCGACTCTTTAACTTGGTTAAACTAAAAGGACACTCTAGCCCTCTTATGAACCAACTTACCGGACATTATGAACGTTTTGGTTCCAAAACACTTCAACGACTCCATCTACGCCTAATTTGGCCAGGATCAATGTTTAGACCTTAAGGAGCCTGTTTAAGTCCTACCACATGACTTTGGGATTTCGAAATGTTACATTATCCCCCCCTTAGGAACATTCGTCCCGAATGACACTAAACACTCTTTAAATGAGGGAAAAACTCAAGACTAGCAGCTCATCAATTTTACAATATCAAATTTGCATGAATCACATTATTTAATAAAACACTTCAAAATATCAATTTATCATAGATTAGCTCAAAGTTTCCTCATGAGATACTTTCTACTCACAACACACATGAGCTCAATCATTTGGTATACAAGTCGATTAGCACAAGGTTCATTTTCAATATGCTTAATATAACATCTACAAGGATTCACTATATCACAATACACGACTTGACTCAAATATGCAAGAAGCAAAACAAATTTCAAATTTATTTAGGGTCACCTTACAGTGACTTCAATTGTGAAGTCTCAAAAACTAAGATTTTTGAAAAATTCACCAAAACATCAAGGATTCACAATATCTAGCATAATTATATCATTAGAAAGAATAACTAACCTTAATCATCAAAAATATGAGGATAGCGGGTTTTCATGTCGGCCTCGGCCTCCCATGTTGCACCCTCAACTAGGTGGTTCTTCCATAACACTTTTACGGAAACACACCTCCTTGTTCTCAACCTTTTCACTTGCCTATCAAGGATTTGGATAGGAACCTCCTCATAAGAGAGGTTATCCTTGACTCCAAGACCTTCAATAGGGAGAATAGTCTCGGGATCCCCGACACACTTCTTCAACATCGAGACATGGAAAACCGGATGAACCGAAGCTAAATCGTTAGGTAGTTTAAGCGATAGGCAACTTTACCAACCCTTTCCAAAATCTCATAAGGACCCACGTAACGAGGGCTCAACTTCCCTTTCTTGCCAAATCTTACCACCCCTTTCATAGGTGAGATTTTTAAATACACCTTGTCACCCTCTTCAAACTCCAAATCTCTTCTCCTATTATCGGCATAGGACTTTTGTCGACTATAGGCTGTTTGTAACCTATTTCTAATGATATGCACATTCTCCAATGTCTTATAAATCAAGTCGGGACCAAAGATCGATGGTTCACCAACTTCAAACCATCCTATAGGAGACCTACACCTCCTACCATACAAGGCTTCATAGGGAGCCATGGAGATGGACGAATGAAAACTATTATTGTATGCAAACTCTACCAACGGCAAGTGCTTATCCAACTCCTTTAAAATCAATAATGCAAGCTCTAAGCATATCCTCAAGAGTTTGAATTGTTCGTTCCGCTTGACCATCCGTTTGAGGATGAAAGGCGGTACTCAATTTCACCTTAGTACCCAAACCTTTTTGGAAAGACTTCCAAAACCTAGAAGTGAATTGTGCACCCCGATCCGAAATGATGGATAACGGAATACCATGGCGACACACAATCTCATCTATGAAGATCTTCGCATAATCCTCCGCCGAATACGTAGATTTGACGGGAATAAAATGAGCGGACTTAGTCAATCTATCAACAATCACCCATATAGAATCATATGACTTTTGAGTCCGAGGCAATCCTACCACAAAGTCCATATTAATGTCTTCCCACTTCCAAGTAGGAATTTGGATCTCTTGTAGTAAGCCACCCGGCTTTTGATGTTCCGCCTTCACTTGTTGGCAATTTGGACACTTAGCAACAAATTCCGCTATGTCCTTCTTCAAACCTTCCCACCAATATATTTCTCGAAGGTCATGATACATCTTAGTAGAACCGGATGGATGGAATAGTGGGATCCATGGGCTTCAAAGGATCCGATCCCTCAATCCATCGACATCAGGAACACATAACCTCCCTTGGTACCTCAACACACCATCTCCTCCTAAGGAGAAAGACTCATTCATCTTACCAAGAACAGATTCCTTCAACTCCATCAATAGTTGATCAAGGTGTTGTTTGGACTTTACCTCAACCACCAATGATGATTCAGAGCTATGATGAACGTGGCACCTCCATTTAGAGAACTCTCCAACCGCACCCCTAATCTAGCCAAATCATGAACATCCTTCACTAGATCTTTCTTGTCTCTTCTACATGAGACACACTACCCATAGTCATACGGCTTAAAGCATCCGCCACCACATTGGCCTTGCCGGATGATATAAGACACTCATATCATAATCTTTCAACAATTCCAACCACCTTCTTTGTCGGAGATTCAACTCTTTTTGAGTAAACATATATTGAAGACTCTTATGATCGGTGAAAACATCTACATGAACACCATACAAGTAATGTCTCTATATTTTCAAAGTGAACACCACGGCCGCTAACTCAAGGTCATGGGTAGGGTAATTTTTCTCATGCACCTTAAGTTGCCGTGAAGCATAGGCAATCACCTTCCCATTTTGCATAAGCACACACCCCAAACCTATGCGGGATGCTCACAATAAACGAACCCGTAGAACCTTCCGGTAAGGTCAACACCGGAGCGGAAGTAAGCCTGTCTTTCAATAATTGGAAACTCTTCTCGCAGGCCTCCGACCACTCAAACTTTTTACCCTTCTGAGTTAATGAAGTCAATGGAGATGCAATGGATGAAAAACCTTCTACAAATCTTTGATAATAGCTAGCTAGACCCAAGAAACTCCTAATGTCATTGGGGTCAAGGGTCTAGGCCAGTTTCTTACCGCATCAGTTTTCCTTGGGTCAACCTCAACTCCCTCACTAGAGATGATGTGCCCAAGAAACGCCACCGACCTCAGCCAAAACTCACACTTGCTATACTTGGCAAACAATTTATGCTCTTTAAGGGTTTGCAATACCACCCTTAGATGACCCATGTGATCAACCTCATTCTTCGAATACACCAAGATATCATCGATAAATACAATAACGAATGCATAAAGGTAACTATGAAACACCCTATTCATTAGGTACATAAACGCCACCGGATCATTTGTGAGACCAAAGGACATAACCACGAACTCATAATGCCCATACCTAGTCCGAAAGGCCGTCTTTGGAATATCTTCATTTCTCACCCTAAGCTGGTGATACCCTGACCTCAAGTCAATTTTGGAGAAGTAACTCGCTCCTTGGAGTTGATCAAATAAATCATCAATCCGAGGAAGAGGATACTTGTTCTTGACAGTAATCTTGTTGAGTTGGCGGGAGTCAATACACATTTTCAAGGACCCATCCTTCTTTTTCACGAACAAAACCGGAGCACCCCACGGAGAAATGCTAGGCCTTATAAAGCCCTTGTCTAGCAAATCTTTAAGTTGTGCCTTCAACTCCTTTAACTCGGCTGGAGCCATTCTATAAGGAGGAATAGAGATAGGGTTTGTTTCCGGTAGCAAATCAGTACCGAAATCGATTTCCTATTCGGGAGGAATGCCGGGAAGGTCATTAGGAAAGACCTCCGTAAATTCACTCACCACGGGGACCGACTCAATAGGAGGAATTTTGGAAACAACTTCTTTGACTCTCACAATATGATAAAAACATTTTTTTGAGATCATCTTACTCGCTTTTAGACATGATATGAATCGACCTCTAGGAAGAGAATTCCCACCCTTCCACTCAAAAACGAGTTCATTTGTTAAACTAAACCTCACAACTCTCGTCCTACAATCAATAGAAGCGAAGCTAGCATGCAACCAGTCCATACCCAAAATGACATCAAAATCATACATGTCTAGTTCAACTAGATCTACATGAGAAACTCTATGGGGCATAGAGATAGGACAATTTCGGTAGACTCTTCTTGCCACCACTGACTCACCCACCGGAGTAGACACCAAAATAGGTTCATGCAAAATATCGGGTAAAGTAACAAACTTTTTAGCTACTAAGGGAGTAACGAAAGACAAAGTAGCACCCGGATAAAGCAAAGCATACACATCAACAACAAAGATTTTTAAAATACCGGTCACCACATCAGGAGAGGACTCTTGGTCATCTCTCGAACGAAGAGCATAAAAGCGGTTCTTTTTCGGAGCCTCACTTGCTTGTTTTTGCACATTCTTTTCTCGGTTCCTTATGTTAGGGCAGTCCCTAGCCTTGTGATCACCCTTTCCGCAACTAAAGCAATTCCCCATTCCGATCAAGCATTCACCATAATGTTCCTTTCCGCACTTAGCTCAAGTACGCTTCTCATTAGATGAGTTTCCACCTTTTCCCTTTGCAACTTTTGGTCTAGGGGCTTTAGAATCCCTAGTCTTGGGAAATTTGGATGGAACTTTATTTGAGAACCTTTTCTTGAATCTAGGCTTGTCTTGAATTCCAAACCTATCTTTAGTAGTTCCACCCTCGAAAGACCTTGCCCTTCTTGAATCCTTATCGTTATCCTTCCTTTTTGCTCTAGCCTCCTCAACCCTTTTCGCATGCACCATAAGACGACCAATATTCATGTTATCATGAAGCATAGCGATTCACATTCTTCTTGCAAATCATCCGACACACCCGTCACGAATAGACTCATCTCGTCTCTAGGATCGGAGACCAAGGAAGGAGCATATTTAGCCAATTGAATGAACTTCAAAGAGTACTCATGAACACTCTTTTCTCCTTCGCGGATATTGATGAACTCCACCACCTTAGTTTCTCTCATCTCTCTAGGGAAGAACCGATTAAAAAAAACCTTTGGAACAACTCCCAAGTCACTGGCCCACTTTGAAGTGGCTTATTCTCTTTCCATTGCACATGCCATGTCTGAGCCACATCCTTGAGTTGGTATGAGGCAAACTCGGCATTCTCATTAGAAGACAACCCCATAGCACACAAAATCTTATAAACCTCATCAATGAATTCTTGAGGGCCTTCATCAACCTTAGACCCATAGAAAATTGGAGGATTCATTTGGGTGAAGTCCCTAAGTCGGGAAGCCATAGTTTGCTCATGAACTCTAGGTGCCAAATCCCTATTAGCTTGGGCAGTCATGGCTTGGGCTTGCACCGTTGCGGCTTGAGCTTGAGTAGTCATGGCTTGAGCCATTTGAGCAAGTATAGCCCTCATTTGAGCCTCTGCCATAGGTGGAGGATCATCGGGAACCTGATCATCAATAGCAAACTCTTCAAGAGGAGGAACTCGATCACCACGGGGAGGGATTCCCGCAACAGCAATCTCCTCCTCAAGTCTTCTGGCTGCATTCCTTCTAGTATTCATATCCTATAACCAAAACACAAGGTTTAGGCAAATACATATACGATGTACATTCTAGAGGCACGATATGGATTTCCAACAATGAGAGTGATTCCTAAGCATCAAATAAGTTCCTATTCATAATTCACAATTATGAATACAAACCTATATATCGTGGTTGAGAGAGAGACGTTATTATCAAGGATATTCAACCTGGCTCTGATACCAAGTTTGTCACATCCGGGTTTACCCCCTAGACGTAACCGGCGTCGTCGTCCTCTTTGAGGACTAAGACAAGCCTCTTATCCTCGTCATAGCATTCATCGATTAAAAATATGAAGGAATTTAAAACTTTTTATCTATAACTACTCGGAGGTTTACATAGACCTCTACATACACATAGTCATATTTATATCAAGTATACATAGACTTGTTCATATACGAAGATTACATAGTCTTCTACTTTTATTTCACACATTTATAAATAGAGAAGTAATAGTAATAAAAGCCGTCTCATCTCATAAACCATCTATCAAAGACAATAAATCTTGGACATAGCCCTACATCAATACAAGAAGCCACATATAGGCCATATACAACATCGTCTCAAATGAGTAAATGAGTCAAAACAAAATTATAGTAACTAAGTAACATAGGAGTAAGATGTCGGCAACGCCCTTGGGAGAATGAGGACCTACCACTTGGATGGTTAGAGATCCAAGTCTTCCTTTCCAGCAATTCGGAGCAAGATCAACGACCCGAACCTAAAATGTTTGGGAAAAGGGAAAGAAATGGGGTTAGTACTCCACTTGTACTAAGTATGGAACTACATATACAATTACCAATCAAATATACTTACAAAGGGACATTTAAGAAAAATCATTGTAAAACATGTATATGAGTGAAGCATAGTAAAGCAAAACATACTAAATATACCCTTCATAAAGTCACAAGTGCAATGATCAAGTAAATTCCCATAACTCTTACTAAATCAAGTATCCTATCAAGACTACAATTAGCAATCAACGTTACCTAATATACTCTTCCATTTCATGAAAACACTCTCCTTTAATCAAAAGCAACAACCTTATACTCATAAGCATGTTATTCAATGTACAAAGTTATTTATATTACATCACTACTTTACATACATAATATTGACCTCTCAGAGCTCCCATCAAGGCCAACTAGTGCAAGGCTTAAGTAGAGTACCATACCCCTACCTAAGCTATAGCCAAACCCTTTCAAGTTACTTCGATTAGTCTATATCTTATTCATTAATTTTAGTTTAGGGAAACCTTGCCTTAACCGACATAGAACACATGAGCAAATTTGCAATCCGGTGTCATGAAACCTTACAGCGATGGAATGTGGTCTACCGGCCAAAGTAGAACCTATCGTAAACATAGCTATCTAGGTGGATCCACTAGCTAGTATCCTATGGTGGCAACATAGTTCAAGAACTAAGAGGTACATATCCCTATTCATACCATTAGGTAAAGTGGGCCGCTCCTCATGGGAATCCCTTAAATGACATGTCCCATAAACAATGGAGTTAACATCACATGGGCAACTTTAGGATGATTCTTTCCTACTATGGACAAGTCATCACCTCCCATTGTCAAGTTCGCTCGGTGCTAAGCTAAGTCCCCATTTAGAGAAGTCTTTAATACTTTATTAATCTTCTCAATTAGTTTAGATAGTAGGGTCAAACCCTTGTATATTCATCATCATAGCTCAATAAGAATTGTATGAGAAATAATCCTTTCATTAACAATTCATATAGGTGAAGTTAGCCCTTACACATCTCATCACAATAGGGCACATGTTTACATAACAACTTCCCTATATCATGAACTCCTAGGCAACCTCACAACCAACCTAAGCATTTCAATTCAATCATCATACAAACCTATCACCTTAAACAAGGTATGCTTCAACACAACCTTATCACTTGATGACAAATAATTCACAATTTGACGTAAGGATTAGGATAAACAAGACTTACCAATACTTCTCCATAGTTCAACAATAAGGGCCTTACCATCAACCCATATACCAACCTAATTTGGGTCATCATACAAATGTAATTCAATAGTCAACATAAGAACTAATTTTAGAGAAAGCATTATACGACAAGGCAATACTAAATCAAAGCTTGGTAACATGATATCAAAGTCTATCTTCTTACCCTATATTCAATACTCAAGAAATAGGAATGAAGAACTTCCATTCATTACAATATACTCATGATCAATGCAATAACAACCATTAAAGATGATTTAACCAATAACTAGATCAATTACATCAATCCAACCCAAATTCATATCAATCCCAATACCTAGGGTTAAGGGTTAGGGTCATCTCCCACAATCTATACCAAACTACATCAACTCATCATAATCAAGATACAATACATGATAATCTATTCATTATAACAGAAAGAATACATAAACAACTCAATTCATAACAACAAACTCGAAATTTGATGAAACCCATATGAAACTCAACTTTTGGAAAATCTTTGAAGGAGCCCTTTGAGGAAAAAAGTCTCAAAGGTGAATTAGATCCCATACCTTAAGGTTTGATGACGTTTTGATGGTGAATTTCGTGCTAAATCAGCCCCCAATGATTTCCCCAAGTTGTTCTTCAATGGAGTCTTCCAATAGAGAGAGAAAGTAGAGAGAAGGAAGAGAGTTTTGTTTTGAGAATTGTGATTAGGTTAATGAAGGTTGGGTATTTATAGTGGGGTCTTAAGTCACTTAATTAGTCTTACCTTAACCCCTAATTACCTCTAAGACACTTAATAAAATAATTAACTAAAACTTAAATCCCTGAAAACACTACAGGCCCTCCACGATGACTCCCCTCCTACGAGCCATCGTGGGCATTACAGACAGTCCCCCTCCATCCTGCACGTCCGTCGCGTTGGTCAGAGACTGTGCAGACGGAGGATTTCTTCCCAACAGCTAAGGCTGGCACAACGGTGGCTATAACACCCCGAAATGAACTAAGGTGAACTAGAGCCTCATGATTGTTTCTTGAGTTGACTTTAAGTTAAACAGAGTTAGTTTAGTGTCCTTAGGCAGTGCGCAAAGTTTTGTGAAGTTTGGAGATCAAACGACCAAGAACGTCCAAGGCATTCGAAAGATATGCCTTGAGTCAACCTTGTACGTCTAGACGAGTTTCGTCGAGTTTTATGTGTTTGTTTTGGATGAAATTCATGTGAGAGGTGTTAAAATTATATATGATCATATTTGTGTTGCAAACGTCTGGGAAATTATCCCCAAGGACCATCCAAGGGTCCTTGAGGAAGGACCATTAACCTGGTAAGCAGGCTGTCCCAGGCAGCCTTGGCGACGGAGCAGTCGACGGCCAGTCATGGATGTGACGCCCCGTCACAAGGTTCCATCGTGGGGGACTTGTTCAAGGGTGTAGAGGGGACCCTTGGCAAGCCTCTTAAGTTTGCAACGGACGGTCAGGACGGGCCGTTGCACCCGTGATGCCCCGTCACAAGCAGGTCGTCGCAAGTCTGTCCCTGTGCGCAGAATTTTCTGCCAAGTTAGGGGTGAACTTGTAAATATACCCCACGCCTAAATAAGAGTTTGGACGGTTTGTTAAGGGATTTTTGGGTATATTAAATGACTTTTAAACGCTATACCTTGACAAGACCCCCTCACTTCAACATTCAAACTCTCTCTCTAAAATGAAAACTCTCTCAAAGTCACCATTGAAGCCAAGGCTCAAGGAGGGAAAGGAGGGCTGATTTGGACTTGTTTCTTCATCAAAATTAGTGGGTTTCCTTATCTTAAAGGTATGGTATCCATTCTTGAATATCTTTTCATTCAAGAAGCCAATTTCCAAAATGGTTTTCAAAAGGGTTTCTAAACTCAAACTTCTTCTAACTTTGATTCCTAGTATGGGTCTTCTTGTATTTAAGTTCTAAGGGTTTAAATGTATTTATATTGGTTTGAATTGAAGATTTTGATGTTAAAAACTCCATGAAACTCTTGTATATGCATACTCCAACTTTTGGCTTGGAAATGGGTTATGTGAGCATGATTTGAGTAAGGTATGAACTTGGGTCTTCTTGTGTATGTCATGTTGGTGTAGCTAGTGCCCTAAGGGCTTTATTATGGTGAAATATTGATAAATATTTTATGGGTGATGATGGTTTGATTTGTTGATGAGTTGCTCTCATTGTATATTTCTTATTATGAATTGTTATTTGAGTGGTATGGTCAACCTTATGGGTGGCGGTGCTAATTGATGAACTTGATGTTACTTAGTATGTTTTGAGTATGTGATATTGAAGGTCTAAATTGTGAAATGAAGATATATGGGAAATGGGTCTTGTATTGTGTTTGATGTAGCTTGAATTGCATGTTTGACCTAGTTCATGTCTAAAGAAGTGTATGATTATGAGAAGCATGTAGAGTGTGTAACTTGATGAATTAAGGTCAAAGTATGTGTAGAACTTGATGATAATGAAGCGATGCTTATATGCAAGGTGTGCACATGTACACACACACACTCTTTTAAGATTTGTATTATGCCAAGTTGAGCAAAAAGGGGAATCTTGAGGTGGACATACTTCGTAAGTTGAGATGTAGTGTCTAGTAGCAACCTCTCCATTCCTAGTGAGCTTTCTAAGATAGACTATTATGTTGAGAAATCTGTGGGGAGTTATGCCTAGCACCGAGAGGATATGAAGGGGAGGTGGATTGCACTTCGTGAGTTGAGATGTTGTAATCCAAAGTACCTCTTGAGATGAGTACTCCTCGTTAGTAGAGAGTGAGTTACTTAGTCGCAATCTCCTTATCCCTTAACTATGTGCCCGCATAGGTGTAGCTATTGGAAAATCCATGTAAACGCTAAGAAGCATGACCTTACACTAGGCAAGTAAGGATCCCTCATCCGATAGAGGTTAATATCGGGATTCCTTGTCTAGCTCTCATGGTCTTTGTCGGTTAAGCTAACTCCCACAAAGAATTGATTTGAAACTAATTATCTTGTATATTGTTGAATTTGTGTATGTATGTCGTGAAGTGCTCAATCCACATTAGTTACCGAGTAGGAGCATTGGGTGGGAGTAGTAGTATGGGATGCTATTCTCACATTGCACTTGGTGTGACATATACCTACTATGGGAGAAGAGTACCTTCATGAAATCCGTGTGAATGAGTACTATGGTGTAGTGTTATGGATGATTATTGTGGAGTACTTGAGTAAATGGAATCCATTAGGAGTACTAAGTGGGAGTGGTAGTATGGGATGCTACTCTCACATTGCACTTGGTATGACCTATATTTTCCGTGAGTGTCTTGCATATGTTAGCCAAGGGCGTGGATTTGATTTCCAACGAAGTAAGCCTAAGATTTGGTAGTTTTAAGGGTCGCTTTGGTGTGCTTTGAAGGGAGGTGTAATGAAAATCCCTTCTTAGCTCACTTTAGGGAGTCTTAGGATAACCTTGGATTAGGGCAACTTCAAAGGAAAAATAGTTCATATGACTTGGACCGTGCCATTCACTGTAAGGTCTTCATTGTAAGAATCCAATATATTCACTGTGATGCTTTATTCAATTGTCATTGTAAGTTTAGTAAGTTCATTGAAATGTTCCTTTTGATTACTCTAAGTTTTGGTAAACTTGCCATAAAGTGTTGATTTTCAATTCTTATGTTGGTTTGTTTCTAGATTCATGAATATTGCTTTAATTGCATGAAAAGTTATTTTTACTAATATGTCCCTTTTCGTATGTTTTTGCATATGCCATACTTAGTACATTGTTGTATAACCCCATACTTTTATATACCTTATGAGTATAGGTTGGAAGACTTTTTGGAGGATCGGAGTTGTAGCTTGGGAATTCTATCTCTCAAGAATTGGGTATATCCTCATATATTCGAGGACATAGTTTTATGTTTCTTAGTTTCTTAATTAAGACTTAAAAATGTATTTACTTTTATTGTAAAGGGTCGTGTCCCTAAGATTCCAAGTTGTGTCTTTAAGTTGACTTGTGACGATAAGAATTCCTAGTATTTATGAAAAGAATCCTTTATTTATTATTATCATGAAAAGTTTTAATTCTGCACTACTTTTAATGCTTTATGTTATGAATGCTAGTTAGAGGGCTTGTACTAGACCCCAAAGGGGTCAAGTACGCCAGGTCATGATTCGAAGGTTTCACTAACTTTTAGGGGGTGCTTTCGGGTCGTGACAGACTTGGTATCAGAGCATAAGGTTTTGGGAAATAGTTTAAGGTCTGAAAGTCTCACAAGCCACATCTAATAGTATCTTGGTCATTGGTGTGAGTCGCGACACATCCATGGACAAGAGGCTACAGGATGCTAGAAGTTTCACTTTCTTCTCTATTCTAGTATCGTGCCTTAGAGTTGAATATATAAGGTGTCTTTTCTCAACCTCTTCTTTTTGTGTTTTTAGGACATGAATACGAGGATATCGACCGCTAGAAGGGAGGAGGGAGGTGTACCAAATGAGAGAGTCCTTCCCCGTGTTGACCAAGTTCCTATTGTTGGCTTAGGGGAGGAAAATGAAGAGGTTCCTCTTCAAGAACCTCAAGTATCTCCTATGCCTCAAGCTCCTTTTGTTGAGGGTGATATGACTAATGCGGAGTTGAGGGCTTCCCTAATGAACTTGACCCAACTCATGATGACTCAAGCTCAAGTTGTCAACAATCACTTTGTGGGCCAAGCTAACTTAGGAGATACGCCCCAGCCAAATGCTAGTACTCCCGCTTCTAGGATTCGGGATTTTATGAGGATGAACCCTCCTACTTTTCATGGCACTAAGGTGGATGAAGATCAACAAGGCTTCATTGATGAGGTTTTCAAGGTGGTAGATGCTATGGGTGTGACCCCTAGGGAGAAAACGGAATTGGACGCTTACCAACTTAAGGATGTTGCTCAAGTGTGGTATGAGCAATGGAAGGGTGAGAGACCCTTAGAAAGAGGACCGGTTGATTGGGAGGAATTCAAAGAGGCTTTCATAGATAGATTCTTTCCTTTAGAGTGGAGGGAGAAGAGGATGGTAGAATTCATGAACCTCAGTCAAGGGGGAATGAGTGTGCAAGAGTACTCTCTCAAATTCACCCAACTCTCTAAGTATGCCCCAACCATGGTAGCCAACCCTAGGGCTAGGATGAACAAGTTTGTGATGGGCGTGTCTAGCTTGGTGGAAAAAGAGTGTTGTACGGCTATGCTTCTTAATGACATGGATATATCTAGGCTCATGGTTTATGCGCAACAAATTGAGGAGTCCAAAATTAGGGAGATAAGGCAAGAGGGTAAGAGACCTAGGTCGGATGATTCTAGTCACCGAAGGCCTAAGAAGAGGTTTTATCCCCAAGATTCTTCTATGGGAAACAAGGATAGGGCTCCAAATCAATCTTCTCAAGGTGGTGGTCATTCCTATGAAAGGGCTTGGTGCCCTATTTGTGGCAAGCAACATGGGGGTAAGTGTCTTGCCGGATCGGATGGTTGTTTTGCATGTGGTAATAAAGGCCACAAGATGAGGGACTGCCCAAACCTTAAATCAAGGGGGAGAGATGTCAATCAAGCTTCCCTAGATCCTAATGCTCCCAAGAAGAACCCTTCCTATGGGATGGGGGCTAGAAAGGATAGTTAATCCGGATTGATGGTTTTGGTAAGTCTCAACTCTTTGTTATTGTTTATTTTGTGTTATGAGATGAGTTTATATGGTTTTATACTTCATATGATCATGTCATCTTGATGAATTGCTCAAAGAGTGGAATTTTGAATGTTTTGTATGTTTGACAGTGTTACAGTGAATGTTCACTGTGAATAATTTGCAATTTGAGAAAAATTTGCCTTGACTTAATTGAAGTTTGAATATGTGCAAAATTGTTGTATATGAGCATGTTTAATGTTGGAGAAGGTAGTTCCTCCATAAAAGAAGTTTAAGGTTGAGTTTTGACTTTGTGAAGTTTGGCAAAGGTTGTCTATGTTGATAAGTGTTGAAAGTGTGAAATGATGTTCCTTGCTAATTGATGCTTTTATTGTTGATGTTTTGATCATGATCTAAGTGAATTATATGATGATAAGAGATTCCTTGTTGTTCTTAAAAAAATTTAAGTGTCATTCGAGGACGAATGTTATTCCAAGTGGGGGAGAATATAACGCCCCGAAATGAACTAAGGTGAATTAGAGCCTCATGATTGTTTCTTGATTTCACTTTAAGTTAAACAGAGTTAGTTTAGTGTCCTTAGGCAGTGCGCAAAGTTTCGCAAAGTTTGGAGGTCAAACGACCAAGACCGTCCAAGGCATTCGAAAGATATGCCTTGAGTCGACCTTGTACGTCTAGACGAGTTTCGTCGAGTTTTATGTGTTCGTTTTTGATGAAATTCATGTGAGAGGTGTTAAATTTATATATGATCATATTTGTGTTGGAAACGTCCGGGAAATTATCCCCAAGGACCATCGAAGGGTCCTTGAGGAAGGACCCAAAACCTGGTAAGCAGGCTGTCCCAGGCAGCCTTGGCGACGGAGCAGTCGACGGCCAGTCATGGCTGTGACGCCCCGTCACATGGTTCTGTCGTGGGGGACCTTTTCAAGGGTGTAGAGGGGACCCTTGGCAAGCCTCTGAAGTTTGCAATGGACGGTCAGGACGGGCCGTTGCACCCGTGACACCCCGTCACAAGCAGGTCGTCGCAAGTCTGTCCCTGTGCGCAGAATTTGCTGCCAAGTTAGGGGTGAACTTGTAAATTCACCCCACGCCTCAATAAGAGTTTGGACGGTTTGTTAAGGGATTTTTGTATATTAAATGAGTTTTAAACCCTAGACCTAGACAAGACCCCTTCACTTCAACATTCAAACTCTCTCTCTAAAAAGAAAACTCTCTCAAAGTCACCATTGAAGCCAAGGATCAAGGAGGGAAAGGAGGGCTGCTTTGGACTTGTTTCTTCATCAAAATTAGTGGGTTTCCTTATCTTAAAGGTATGGTATCCATTCTTCAATATCTTTTCATTCAAGAAGCCAATTTCCAAAATGGTTTTCAAAAGGGTTTCTAAACTCAAACTTCTTCTAACTTTGATTCCTAGTATGGGTCTTCTTGTATTTAAGTTCTAAGGGTTTAAATGTATTTATCTTGTTTTGAATTGATGATTTTGATGTTAAAAACTCCATGAAACTCTTGTATATGCATACTCCAACTTTTGGCTTGGAAATGGGTTATGTGAGCATGATTTGAGTAAGGTATGACCTTGGGTCTTCTTGTGTATGTCATGTTGGTGTAGCTACTGCCCTAAGGGATTTATTATGGTGAAATATTGATAAATTTATATGGGTGATGATGGTTTTATTTATTGATGAGTTGCTCTCATTGTATATTTCTTATTATGAATTGCTATTTGAGTGGTATGGTCAACCTTATGGGTGGCGGTACTAATTGATGAACTTGATGTTACTTAGTATGTTTTGAGTATGTGATCTTGAAGGTCTAATATGTGAAATGAAGATATATGGTAAATGGGTCTTGTATTGTGTTTGATGTAGCTTGAATTGCATGTTTGACCTAGTTTATGTCTAAATGAAGTGTATGATTATGAGAAGCATGTACAGTGTGTAAGGTCTTCATTGTAAGAATCCAATATATTCACTGTGATGCTTTATTCAATTGTCATTGTAAGTTTAGTAAGTTCATTGAAATGTTCCTTTTGATTACTCTAAGTTTTGGTAAAGTTGCCATAAAATGTTGATTGTCAATTCTTAAGTTGTTTTGTTTCTAGATTCATGAATATTGCTTTAATTGCATGAAAAGTTATTTTTACTAAAATGTCCCTTTTCATATGTTTTTGCATATGCCATACTTAGTACATTGTTGTACTAACCCCATACTTTTATATACCTTATGAGTATAGGTTGGAAGACTTTTTGGAGGATCGGAGTTGAAGCTTGGGAATTCTATCTCTCAAGAATTGGGTATGTCTTCATATATTCGAGGACATAGTTTTATGTTTCTTAGTTTCTTAATTAAGACTTAAAAATGTATTTACTTTTATTGTAAAGGGCCGTGTCCCTAAGATTCCAAGTTGTGTCTTTAAGTTGGCTTGTGACGATAAGATTTCCTAGTATTTATGAAAAGACTCCTTTATTTATTATTATCGTGAAAAGTTTTAATTCCGCACTACTTTTCATGCTTTATGTTATGAATGCTAGTTAGAGGGCTTGTACGAGACCCCAAAGGGGTCAAGTACGCCCGGTCATGATTCGAAGGTTTCCCTAACTTTTAGGGGGTTCTTTCGGGTCGTGATAGACTTGGTATCAGAGCATAAGGTTTTGGGAAATAGTTTAAGGTCTGAAAGTCTCACAAGCCACATCTAGTAGTATCTTGGTCATTGGTGTGAGTCGCGACACATCCATGGACAAGAGGCTATAGGATGCTAGAAGTTTCACTTTCTTCTATATTCTAGTATCGTGCCTTAGAGTTGAGTATATAAGGTGTCTTTCTCAACCTCTTCTTTTTGTGTTTTTAGGACATGAATACGAGGAGATCGACCGCTAGAAGGAGGAGGGAGGTGTACCAAATGAGAGAGTCCTTCCCCGTGTTGACCAAGTTCCTATTGTTGGCTTAGGGGAGGAAAATGAGGAGGTTCCTCTTCAAGAACCTCAAGTGCCTCCTATGCCTCAAGCTCCTTTTGTTGAGGGTGATATGACTAATGCGGAGTTGAGGGCTGCCCTAATGAACTTGACCCAACTCATGACGGCTCAAGCTCAAGTTGTCAACAATCACTTTGTGGGCCAAGCTAACCTAGGAGATAGGCCCAACCAAATGCTAGTACTCCCGCTTCTAGGATTCGGGATTTATGAGGATGAACCCTCCTACTTTTCATGGCACTAAGGTGGATGAAGATCAACAAGGCTTCATAGATGAGGTTTTCAAGGTGGTAGATGCTATGGGTGTGACCCCTAGGGAGAAAGCGGAATTGGCCGCTTACCAACTTAAGGATGTTGCTCAAGTGTGGTATGAGCAATGGAGGGGTGAGAGACCCTTAGAAAGAGGACCGGTTGATTGGGAGGAATTCAAAGAGGCTTTCCTAGATAGATTCTTTCCTTTAGAGTGGAGGGAGAAGAGATGGTTGAATTCATGAACCTCCGTCAAGGGGGAATGAGTGTGCAAGAGTACTCTCTCAAATTCACCCAACTCTCTAAGTATGCCCCAAACATGGTAGCCAACCCTAGGGCTAGGATGAACAAGTTTGTGATGGGCGTGTCTAGCTTGGTGGAAAAAGAGTGTCGTACGGCTATGCTTCTTAATGACATGGATATCTCTAGGCTCATGGTTTATGCGCAACAAATTGAGGAGTCCAAAATTAGGGAGATAAGGCAAGAGGGTAAGAGACCTAGGTCGGATGATTCTAGTCACCAAAGGCCTAAGAAGAGGTTTTATCCCCAAGATTCTTCTATGGGAAACAAGGATAGGGCTCCAAATCAATCTTCTCAAGGTGGTGGTCATTCCTATGAAAGGGCTAGGTGCCCTACTTGTGGCAAGCAACATGGGGGTAAGTGTCTTGCCGGATCGGATGGTTGTTTTGCATGTGGTAATAAAGGCCACAAGATGAGGGACTGCCCAAACCTTAAATCAAGGGGGAGAGATGTCAATCAAGCTTCCCTAGATCCTAATGCTCCCAAGAAGAACCCTTCCTATGGGATGGGGGCTAGAAAGGATAGTTAATCCGGATTGATGGTTTTGGTAAGTCTCAACTCTTTGTTATTGTTGCTTTTGTGTTATGAGATGAGTTTATATGGTTTTATAGTTCATATGATCATGTCATCTTGATAAATTGCTCAAAGAGTGGAATTTTGAAAGTTTTGTATGTTTGACAGTGTTACAGTGAATGTTCACTGTGAAAAATTTGCAATTTGAGAAAATTTGCCTTGCCTTAATTGAAGTTTAAATATGTGCAAAATTGTTGTATATGAGCATGTTTAATGTTGGAGAAGGTAGTTCCTCCATAAAAGAAGTTTAAGGTTGAGTTTTGACTTTGTGAGTTTGGCAAAAGTTGTCTATGTTGATAAGTGTTGAAAGTGTGAAATGATGTTCCTTGCTAATTGATGCTTTGATTGTTGATGTTTTGATCATGATCTAAGTGAATTATATGATGCTAAGAGAGTCCTTGTTGTTCTTAAAAATTTAAGTGTCATTCGAGGACGAATGTTATTCCAAGTGGGGGAGAATATAACGCCCCAAAATGAACTAAGGTGAACTAGAGCCTCATGATTGTTTCTTGAGTTGATTTAAGTTAAACGGAGTTAGTTTAGTGTCCTTAGGCAGTGTGCAAAGTTTCGTGAAGTTTGGAGGTCAAACGACCAAGAACGTCCAAGGCATTCGAAAGATATGCCTTGAGTCGACCTTGTACGTCTAGACGAGTTTCGTCGAGTTTTATGTGTTCGTTTTTGATGAAATTCATGTGAGAGGTGTTAAACTTATAGATGATCATATTTTGTTGGAAACGTCCGGAAATTATCCCCAAGGACCATCGAAGGGTCCTTGAGGAAGGACCCAAAACCTGGTAAGCAGGCTGTCCCAGGCAGCCTTGGCGACGGAGCAGTCGACGGCCAGTCATGGCTGTGACGCCCCGTCACAAGGTTCCGTCGTGGGGGACTTGTTCAAGGGTGTAGAGGGGACCCTTGGCAAGCCTCTGAAGTTTGCAACGGACGGTCAGGACGGGTCGTTGCACCCGTGACGCCCCGTCACAAGCAGGTCGTCGCAAGTCTGTCCCTGTGCGCAGATTTTTCTGCCAAGTCAGGGGTGAACTTGTAAATTCACCCCACGTCTAAATAAGAGTTTGGACGGTTTGTTAAGGGATTTTAGGTATATTAAATGAGTTTTAAACCCTAGACCTAGACAAGACCCCCTCACTTCAACATTCAAACTCTCTCTCTAAAAAGAAAACTCTCTCAAAGTCACCATTGAAGCCAAGGCTCAAGGAGGGAAAGGAGGGCTGCTTTGGACTTGTTTCTTCATCAAAATTAGTGGTTTCCTTCTCTTAAAGGTATGGTATCCATTCTTGAATATCTTTTCATTCAAGAAGCCAATTTCCAAAATGGTTTTCAAAAGGGTTTCTAAACTCAAACTTCTTCTAACTTTGATTTCTAGTATGGGTCTTCTTGTATTTAAGTTCTAATGGTTTAAATGTATTTATCTTGGTTTGAATTGATGATTTTGATGTTAAAACTCCATGAAACTCTTGTATATGCATACTTCAACTTTTGCTTGAAAATGGGTTATGTGAGCATGATTTGAGTAGGTATGAACTTGGGTCTTCTTGTGTATGTCATGTTGGTGTAGCTACTGCCCTAAGGGCTTAATATGGTGAAATATTGATAAATTGCTTATGGGTGATGATGGTTTGATTTGTTGATGAGTTGCTCTCATTGTATATTTCTTATTATGAATTGCTATTTGAGTGGTATGGTCCACCTTATGGGTGGCGGTGCTAATTGATGAACTTGATGTTACTTAGTATGTTTTGAGTATGATCTTGAAGGTCTAATATGTGAAATGAAGATATATGGGAAATGGGTCTTGTATTGTGTTTGATGTAGCTTGAATTGCATGTTTGACCTAGTTTATGTCTAAATGAAGTGTATGATTATGAGAAGCATGTAGAGTGTGTAACTTGATGAATTAAGGTTAAAGTATGTGTAGAACTTGATGATAATGAAGCGATGCTTTTATGCAAGGTGTGCACATGTACACACACACACTCTTTTAAGATTTGTATTATGCCAAGTTGAGCAAAAAGGGGAATCTTGAGGTGGACACACTTCGTGAGTTGAGATGTAGTGTCTAGTAGCAACCTCTCCATTCCTAGTGAGCTTTCTAAGATAGACTATTATGTTGAGAAATCCGTGGGGAGTTATGCCTAGCACCGAGAGGATATGAAGGGGAGGTGGATTGCACTTCGTGAGTTGAGATGTTGTAATCCAAAGTACCTCTTGAGATGAGTACTCCTCGTTAGTAGAGAGTGAGTTACTTAGTAGCAATCTCCTTATCCCTTAACTATGTGCCCGCATAGGTGTAGCTATTGGAAAAGCCATGTAAACGCTAAGAAGCATGACCTTACACTAGGCAAGTAAGGATCCCTCATCCGATAGGGGTTAATATCGGGATTCCATGTCTAGCTCTCATGGTCTTTGTCGGTTAAGCTAACTCCCACAAAGAATTGATTTGAAACTAATTATCTTGTATATTGTTGAATTTGTGTATGTATGTCGTGAAGTGCTCAATCCACATTAGTTACCGAGTAGGAGCATTGAGTGGGAGTAGTAGTATGGGATGCTATTCTCACATTGCACTTGGTGTGACCTATACCTACTATGGGAGAAGAGTACCTTCATGAAATCCGTGTGAATGAGTACTATGGTGTAGTGTTATGGAGGATTATTGTGGAGTACTTGAGTAAATGGAATCCATTAGGAGTACTAAGTGGGAGTGGTAGTATGGGATGCTACTCTCACATTGCACTTGGTATGACCTATATTTCCATGAGTGTTTTGCATATGTTAGCCAAGGGCGTGGATTTGATTTCTAACGAAGTAAGCCTAAGATTTGGTAGTTTTAAGGGTCGCTTTGGTGTGCTTTGAAGGGAGGTGTAATGAAAATCCCTTCTTAGCTCACCTTAGGGAGTCTTAGGATAACCTTGGGTTAGGGCAACTTCAAAGGAAAAGAGTTCATATGACTTGGACCGTGCCATTCACTGTAAGGTCTCATTGTAAGAATCCAATATATTCACTGTGATGCTTTATTCAATTTTCATTGTAAGTTTAGTAAGTTCATTGAAATGTTCCTTTTGATTACTCTAAGTTTTGGTAAAGTTGCCATAAAGTGTTGATTGTCGATTCTTATGTTGGTTTGTTTCTAGATTCATGAATATTGCTTTAATTGCATGAAAAGTTATTTTTACTAAAATGTCCCTTTTCGTATGTTTTTGCATATGCCATACTTAGTACATTGTTGTACTAACCCCATACTTTTATATACCTTATGAGTATAGGTTGGAAGCCTTTTTGGAGGATCGGAGTTGAAGCTTGGGAATTCTATCTCTCAAGAATTGGGTATGTCCTCATATATTCGAGGACATAGTTTTATGTTTCTTAGTTTCTTATTAAGACTTAAAAATGTATTTACTTTTATTGTAAAGGGCCGTGTCCCTAAGATTCCAAGTTGTGTCTTTAAGTTGGCTTGTGACGATAAGATTTCCTAGTATTTATGAAAAGACTCTTTATTATTATTATCGTGAAAAGTTTTAATTCCGCACTACTTTTCATGCTTTATGTTATGAATGCTAGTTAGAGGGCTTGTACGAGACCCCAAAGGGGTCAAGTACGCCCGGTCATGATTCGAAGGTTTCCCTAACTTTTAGGGGGTGCTTTCGGGTCGTGACAGACTTGGTATCAGAGCATAAGGTTTTGGGAAATAGTTTAAGGTCTGAAAGTCTCACAAGCCACATCTAGTAGTATCTTGGTCATTGGTGTGAGTCGCGACACATCCATGGACAAGAGGCTATAGGATGCTAGAAGTTTCACTTTCTTCTCTATTCTAGTATCGTGCCTTAGAATTGAGTATATAAGGTGTCTATTCTCAACCTCTTCTTTTTGTGTTTTTAGGACATGAATACGAGGAGATCGACCGCTAGAAGGGAGGAGGGAGGTGTACCAAATGAGAGAGTCCTTCCCCGTGTTGACCAAGTTCCTATTGTTGGCTTAGGGGAGGAAAATGAGGAGGTTCCTCTTCAAGAACCTCAAGTGCCTCCTATGCCTCAAGCTCCTTTTGTTGAGGGTGATATGACTAATGCGGAGTTGAGGGCTGCCCTATTGAACTTGACCCAACTAATGACGGCTCAAGCTCAAGTTGTCAACAATCACTTTGTGGGCCAAGCTAACCTAGGAGATAGGCCCCAACCAAATGCTAGTACTCCCGCTTCTAGGATTCGGGATTTTATGAGGATGAACCCTCCTACTTTTCATGGCACTAAGGTGGATGAAGATCCACAAGGCTTCATAGATGAGGTTTTCAAGGTGGTAGATGCTATGGGTGTGACCCCTAGGGAGAAAGCGGAATTGGCCGCTTACCAACTTAAGGATGTTGCTCAAGTGTGGTATGAGCAATGGAGGGGTGAGAGACCCTTAGAAAGAGGACCGGTTGATTGGGAGGAATTCAAAGAGGCTTTCCTAGATAGATTCTTTCCTTTAGAGTGGAGGGAGAAGAAGATGGTTGAATTCATGAACCTCCGTCAAGGGGAATGAGTGTGCAAGAGTACTCTCTCAAATTCACCCAACTCTCTAAGTATGCCCCAACCATGGTAGCCAACCCTAGGGCTAGGATGAACAAGTTTGTGATGGGCGTGTCTAGCTTGGTGGAAAAAGAGTGTCGTACGGCTATGCTTCTTAATGACATGGATATCTCTAGGCTCATGGTTTATGCGCAACAAATTGAGGAGTCCAAAATTAGGGAGATAAGGCAAGAGGGTAAGAGACCTAGGTCGGATGATTCTAGTCACCAAAGGCCTAAGAAGAGGTTTTATCCCCAAGATTCTTCTATGGGAAACAAGGATAGGGCTCCAAATCAATCTTCTCAAGGTGGTGGTCATTCCTATGAAAGGGCTAGGTGCCCTACTTGTGGCAAGCAACATGGGGGTAAGTGTCTTGCCGGATCGGATGGTTGTTTTGCATGTGGTAATAAAGGCCACAAGATGAGGGACTGCCCAAACCTTAAATCAAGGGGGAGATGTCAATCAAGCTTCCCTAGATCCTAATGCTCCCAAGAAGAACCCTTCCTATGGGATGGGGGCTAGAAAGGATAATTAATCCGGATTGATGGTTTTGGTAAGTCTCAACTCTTTGTTATTGTTGCTTTTGTGTTATGAGATGAGTTTATATGGTTTTATAGTTCATATGATCATGTCATCTTGATAAATTGCTCAAAGAGTGGAATTTTGAAAGTTTTGTATGTTTGGCAGTGTTACAGTGAATGTTCACTGTGAAAAATTTGCAATTTGAGAAAAATTTGCCTTGCCTTAATTGAAGTTTAATATGTGCAAAATTGTTGTATATGAGCATGTTTAATGTTGGAGAAGGTAGTTCCTCCATAAAAGAAGTTTAAGGTTGAGTTTTGACTTTGTGAGTTTGGCAAAAGTTGTCTATGTTGATAAGTGTTGAAAGTGTGAAATGATGTTCCTTGCTAATTGATGCTTTGATTGTTGTTTTATGTTAA